>NDGN011481985.1:0-13459 GCA_002564285.1 Tympanoctomys barrerae
TCTTTCTTTCTTTCTTTCTTTCTTTCTTTCTTTCTTTCTTTTTTAGTGCGTAAAACTGCAAATAACCACTGTCTGGCTATGTTGACACTTTCCTCGCAATCTGTCTGTGGAATTCCTGACCCAATCCCCCTTCCTGGTGAGGAAAGGGGTGCCTGCCTCTTAAAAAAGGAAAACAGGTAAGTAGGTGAGAGGAAGAAGTATCCCAGGCTCTTTTCTCCTTTCCTTGGTCCACTTTCAAATTCCTTTCACTCATTTCTTTGTAAGTCTTTCACCTACGCCAGTGCTCCTAATTTATGAGCCTGTTCTCTCTGCACTCTCAAAATACTCTCACCTCTTTGGTTTCCTTTGATTTCTCACTTTGAAATTCCGGGCATTTCAAATTGCTTTGGCAAAGTCACAGGCCCAATTAGCATCGTCACTGTGACTGCAGCTGACAAGCTCGCCCTCCGCCTGCGTACAGAATTCACAACCATTTGTGTAGGAGAGAAAAACACGAGGTTTACTTCGAATTCCTGCAGTGAAAGGAGTCAGGCTCAGTTACTCTTCCCTGTGATGTTTTCTTAGCTGTATCAGTCAGGCGGCAGAACACCTACTTCAGCATTGTTTCAGGGATGAAGAGCCCAGTGGAGAATGAATGATAAACGTGACAGCTCTCAGTCAGTACGACGGCGCAGCACGGACTGTTTCGGTACTGGGCGCACGGCTGAAGACGCATGTGAGCCAGCACTCTGCCTTCAAGACTCGGTCTTACTTGGAAAGCACGGAGTTCTGACCCAGAGGGGCTGACCTGCCGGTGTCAGTCAGCTGCAGACCCGGCCTGCTTGCCCGGCTTCCAGAAGGCTTTACCAGAACCAGGGGAGCCCAGGCACGTGTTCATAGCAATACCTTTCAATCAATATGAGACTTTTGGAGAAAACAGCTTTTTATTGAGTAAAGGGGGAAAGTTTATGGACTACTCCTTCAGCAATCATAAGAGGTCTGATGGGGTATCAGTCGATGGCTTTAAAGAAAACTGGGGAGAAGACTGCTGGCCTTAATCTAGGGACCTAAGGACTTACACCACCCTGGATCACACGTAGCCAAGAGGGTCGGACTGCGGACTGCGGAGCGCAGCCCCGCGAGGGTCTGGGGGTGGGGGCTGTGCGTCCCAGCATCGCTGGAAGGGTACGGGATTCTTGGCCCTGTGCTCCTCCCCCATCTGTCACCCGTGGGCTGGCAGCGCAGATGAAAGGGAGCCTGGGCAGGGGCTGAGGCGGGGCGCCCAGGAGGGCGTCCCAGAGCTCCGGTGCGGCGGGCGCCGGGCCAGGCGCGCCCAGCCCGTCCAGCGCCTCCTGCGCCCCGGCCAGTGCCCAGGTTGGGTCAAGCCCAGGAGCGGGGGACGTCGCTTTCCCAGCGCCGGCAGCTCCGCGACGGCAGGCAGAGGGCGCACGTTCGCTTCTCGCCCGCTCCAGGCTCCTCCACAGACTCGGGAGTCCGCCTAACTTTGCACCCCGGTGCTCTGCGGACTCCTGCGTGGCGGTGGGCAGAGGGCCGCGTGCCCAGCGCCCAGAGCGGCCGGCCCTGGCCTGCGCCTGCAGCCGACCCTGCGGCCGCGCGCTCGGGGTGCGCTCGCTGCGCTCCGGAGTTGGGCAGCCTGCAGCGGGGCGGCGCGCAAGAACGCCCGGGTCCCAGGGGCGTGGGGGCTGGGGTCCCGCGGACCCGGAGAAGGGGTTTCAAGATCTGATCTTTAATCTGCTGCGTAGTGGGAAAGTAAAGAGCTGCGGTGGGCTGCGTGGGTGGGTGGGTGGGGCGGTGGGGGTGCCCCTGCATCCCTGAGCCTGCCCGGGGCTGCGAGGGGGATTTGCGGGCCGAAGCCTGAGGGTGGGTGCGGGGGCACGAGGGGCAGCCGATCTGTGCAGGCGCCCTCGCAGGCCTGCCTGAGAAGCTGTCCTGCGAGCGAGCGCCGCTCAGGCGCGCTTCTGTGCCAATCAGCAGCGCGCGATCACCCGTGGGCGGCGCAGCCCAGAGGAGAGACGCTGCCGCCTCCCGCGGCCGCCCCTGCTTCCCGGGAAGATCCCCCGACAGTTCGCACGGGGCCGCCGCTCTTCGCCCCCTCCTTCCGCACCTATTATTCTCAGTTTACCGTGTTGGTTTGGATTATGTGGATTTTCACCCTTTGCTTTGACTAGAACAGCAGGACGTGGTTTAGAAAATGAAGGGGGGAGGGGGCCTACGCCCGGGACTCCAGTTTAATAACCACTCCGAGTTTGAAGCCTTATTTGCTGAGATGGCTTCGCTTCCCTCCACCCGCCACATAGCATTCAAAAGGAGTAAACATTCTTGGCTCCAATTCTTAAAACTTTCCCGAATAAAATACTTGGTGATGGGGGAACATCAGCCCTGAGCAGGCTGGAGAGAAATAAACACAAGCCTTCCTCTCTGCAAAGTGTGCCAGTTCTCCAGGACTTTATAAAACTTATTAGCCAGACTCTTTACGTGATAAAAGTCTCTTTTAAGCAAAACCCCTGTATTAATGCTGGCTGTAGAATCTTCGTGCCCCTCTGCCTCTCTGTAATTAACTTAGTTTCTTCTCGCATACCCTTGTGTGGGGGAGGGTAAAGGACCACCCTTTTTGATCTCATAGAAAGCTGGTAGGAGACAGACTAAAACTGTCTGACCTCAGAAGTTTCCTGGAGAAAACCTCCTGCCAAGTTCCAAGAACTACCTGATGCTAAGCGGCTGGCAGCAGACCTTGCGAGTGACTTCAGGGGCCACTCAGGAATCCACGCCATCAGTAGGACCAGGAACGTCCTCCAGGACTGATGGAGTAGTGGCTGCGAACTTTTATGCTTTCCTAATAGCACTTTTCTTCATTATTAAATCATTGGAGAAGAATTAGCTATGGCTTTCAAAGTCTTGAGAAGTCACTTTCTAAGACTTTTTACCTTGGTGGAAAATGGAAGAAACTTTTCACACCACCAGTCAACCCTTTATTTGAAAAATCTGTGGGGAGCTACTTGCACACTTGGCAAAAGCCCTTTACTGACCCTCCCTCGTGATAAAATCCAGATCTCTGTAAACTGAACCAAAAAGGGGCACCTGAATCTGTTCTTCTAAATCATTCCTCCGAAAAGGCTTATTAAGTATTTTAAGGAAAAAAATAAATGTATGTTACAAATAAAGTCAAGGATCTTGACAGAAAATTACTTGTAAAACTTAGTGTTCGTCCAAGAAATACAGAGTTTCCCTCTTACATACCGAATTTTGCCAAACAAAATCATTGGAAAATGATTCAAATCAAAGGTAGTCCACATCACAAATTTCTGAGTAAGTAAATGTCTGTAAGAACTTATCGAGTTTTGATGATTTGTGGAAAGTTTTATTAATATTTTCTTGAAGATTTTATGACTTGGAAAATGTAACTTTCAAGAACACTTATTACTGTTTCCATTTGCACTGAAGTTAGTAAATCAAATATACTGTGAAAGTATGTTTTGCCTTTGAAAAGCCTCTGCATATGTAACTGATTATTTGATATTTAAATAGTACATATATTTTATTTCAGAAAATTTAGCAAGTTTATGTAACAATTTTAATAGTTAGGGATAGAGAAAATGTCTGTGAAAAAATATTAACCATGATTAGACTAGTAAACAACACCAAGAAATTTGAATATTCAAATATAAGTAGTATAGAAAAAGGGACAAAGAATCTTACTAAATCTGATCTTTAAAAATTTATTAAGATACAATAAATTGCTTACATGAGAAAGGAGTGATCCATAATTATATGCAAGTAATCAGAAATCTTAATTGAAATGTTCCAGACACAGTATGTAATGTTTAATAAATACCTTTTTAAAGTTATGATTGTGTACAACATCTTGTTTCAAATTTGCATACATACTGGATGTTAAGTACTTATTATGGTACTTCACTATTTCTACTATTTTGTAGGGGAAAATTAACTTTCATAAAGGATAGGCATGACATAGCACATGTAGTGGTGTATTGTCACATGTAGCTTCCCTTGTATAGTCCTAGTCACTTGTGAACTATATATATTCAAATGACTTTTGCCTTTAAGTGGGCAGAAAACATTAACTTTAGATCTTTATAAAAGGAAAAATGCATAAAAGTGAAATACTTCTAGTTATAGCAAAGCTCTTTTATATATATAAAGTAAAGTTATTAGTACAACATTTAATATTTAAAAGTTTATAATTGCTCATTAATGACAAGGACAAAAATAATATGTGAAGCAAAAATGAGAGCAAGGTATCCAAGTGAGCATTTCACCAGTTGAATTTATAATTATCAATACTTTAAGGAAGATACAAATTCAGAACAAACTAATTTCATGATAGATTTTGAGAGGTTACAAGAAGTTTCTTTTCGGCACAATCAAAATATTATCATAGCAATTCAAATTGTCAGTAAAAGCTTAAACAAATTTGCTGATAATCCTGTTAATGACCTAGGTCAAGTGTTAACTGTTGTGGGTTATAAAATAGTGAAATTAAGGTTGCTTCTACCTCCAGGCAAATAGCACAGTTATAAGTGTGTTGGGGGGGGTGAGGGGCAAGCTTTTAGGAAAACTATTAAATTACAAAAATGTATAATGCATTCAATTATTTCATCTAACATGAAAAAGTGCTATTGAAAGCAAATGCAAACATTTTTTAAAAGCCCAATAAAGATGAGAGCATAGGTCTCTATTAATATTTCAATTTTAATAGCCTCTTATTTGATACTTATTTGAAAATTGATGCCGATTCAGAGATTTTTGAAAGGAAAACTCCATTAAATACATATTGTTTTTAACATTTGCCTACTATTCAAAGAGAAACATACAGTGTTCATCTATAAGTTTTACCTTAACCTTTAACTAATCACATATTGTCCTCTAGTTCTTGCAAGATTTATGTTCAAGGAAATGCATTTTGTAGAAACAATGTCTCAGTCACTCCAAAAGAAAGTCTTTAAAAAAAAGTAGTATACAAATATGTAGATTTAATTTCATTAAGCTTTATTTTGAAGACTCCAGTTTTCAAAGTCATGAGTTCTACGGGTAAATGTTAAATCTGATTTGTGAACACTTTGGGATGGAAAAATGTTAACTGGATGGCATTTGCTTCAGATGGCTTGAAACGTACTAATGTGTTTACAGAGTACTTTGTCCAATTCTAGGAGACTGAACTAATAAGAATCAATACCTCAGCTTTATATTGTTTTAACTTCTTCCCAAAGTTCTTCCTATTTACCATTATTACAATCTGTCTGGTGGGTAGCAAATATATGTTTTCTGACAAAAATATGGCAAAACATTCTGATTTTGTGATGAAAAGTAGTTGATTTTCTATTACAAGGCTTTTTTATGTGACTAGAGAAACTTGATTAGATTTTTAAAAGTTTTTGTAAAGTTCTGTTTGAGTATATAGGCCAATTCTTTCTGTTAGTGATTATTATATTAAGAATATCTCTTATCATTTTTGAAGCCAATAATCACTCCATATCATTTTCCTCAAAGTATGTCAGGCAGCCATTACATTTTGATTGCTAAATGGAAAACTCAGTTATTTCTCTTATCAGGAACTATTGGTAGTTTGATGTTGACATTAATGATCAAATCCAAAACTGAAAACATTTCATAATGATACATTTTTTGTCAATGTACAAACCAGGCCATTTTGTTTCTGTTGTGCCTGACATCATAATAGACTGGAGATATGTGTTAGAAAATATTCACTAGTAAATCTCTAGCCAATTTTCTATAGTTTTGAAATATAATTTTGAATATATTTTAAAGGAAATTCATACTTTCTTCTTTAAATTTCAAAAATGTATCAAAATGCTACTAGATATGATTCATTTTATCATTTACTTCCATTAGTGGGGTTTAAGAAGAATTGCTTTGTGTTCAAATTACTTTGTTGTAAGAATTGCATAAAATCTTCATCTGTTCTCACAATTTATGTTTTTTATATTAGCAAACTCAACTACTATGAGCCAAGTTATTGCATTAATATTTATGCCTCACTCATATGATTACCTAATTTAAATCATTCATTTAAAATTTCATTTAAGCTTCCCATTTGAGTTCAGAAGGGAAAGGAGACACCCATAGGATGCAGTCAGGAAAGAATAAACCCATGAACAATAGATAAAGTTTTATCCAAAGAAATGAAATGTAGCTGTGTTAGTATTCTGAGTATATTTCACCTCCTATTACATATTATTAATGTAAACCTGACTTGGACTTATATACAGACATGCCGGGGTGGGCCTTAAATGCAATTAACACTTGATCATTCTTCTTTCATTAAATTAATGCTCATTAATTTTACATTGATGTGAATAAGATTAAGGAGTCATTTTTGCAATTGACTTAAAGGTTATATTTTCTACAAAGCAAAGACTCCCAGTTATATTCTTGTGCATTATTAATTCAGTAATATTCGTTATCTACATAGTTTTGTACACTCTATTAGAAAATATGAGTTATCATGGCAATGTGGGTGTTTTAATATGATTTTCTAGTTACTGTTGATACTTTAACAGGATCAGAAAACAAAAAAGATTGTTAAAAAACATGTTGCACTGCTGATATATTAAGTATACAAATAATTACTCTTGTGTCTTATTTATGATGAATGCCTTACTTTTAAAAAATATTTTATTTGTTTATTAAAAAACATTTGTGAGCAAGATGATTGCTTTTCATTCTCATATTTAAAATTTTTTAAATTTCTCTACTAATGTTAGAGACAGAGAAATTTAATGAAATTTGCCAAACTGATAAAGGTGATGAGTAAGGAAAAATAAAATTAAACTACTGTAATAATAGTAAAAATGGGTCATCAAATATGATAACTTTGTTTAATTTATATTTAATATTTAATAGCTTACAAATGTCTTGCCTTTAATTGTGTTTTCAAAATAATGTACACAATCTAACATAGGATTGGCTCAACAATATCTGGTTTTGGGGAATGATCTCTGTCTAAATGTGCTGGTTCTTCAGTTGCTCAATATTGCTACTTTGCAAAATACATTGCTAAATGATGTAAGTTCAAAATCATTAACAAGAAATCAAAGTTGTAAGTGTTGCTCTAATGCAATCAATTATTTAGAAAAGTTTGTCTGAAGACTTAGTGGTTGTATTTTCAGATCATTAAGAACAGATTGCAGAAGGCATATGGAGAAAAAAACGATTTATCTATTAAGTACACAAGTGTACAACAAAAAGTGTTGTACTTGATTTGGGTTTGCACAATAATGCATTGAACAAGAATGAATGCTCATTACAAGGAAAATGAATCTGACATCAAGGAAATACCATTTGAAACATATAAACATTCTTTCTTAATTTGCTTTTCAGTTATTTACTACATCTATCCAGGATTGTGCATTCAAGATTAAATATATTCTCCTATTTGTATATAAGCTATTAAACAGAATCCAATTTAGGCTTATTGTAAATTTCTGCAAATATTACTTATGTTAATGTGGCTTGTGCTGCTCATTAGAACCTGTACTATAGAGCAAACCGGCTCCTAGCGGGATGTACATCACTTCAACACAGCAGTTGTACACACACACACACACACACACACACACACACACACCCCTTTGCTTCAACAACCTGAGTTTCCTTTCGTCCATTCACAAATGCCAGGATACTAAGTAGGAACAACCTGTCATTACCTTTAAACATACTACAGAATCCAGAGAAAAGGATTGAGTTTGCTTTTAAACTTCTCAGAGTACCACATGGTCATAATTAGAAAATAAAATACCGCCTTGGCTATTTGGCAATTAACATACTGGGTTGTAAAACTGGAGGATTTTCGTCCTTTCTGCCTCAAATTGGCAAACAGCGTAATTGCTTGAATTGGTGTAAGATTAAAAACACACTCTGAAGGTTGTGACAATCCAAAATTATCTTCCGAAGTGCATTAGCAGACAGCGGAAAATAAAAGCCATCTCCGGTTCTCTCCGCGCGCGCTCCCCTCGGAGGCTCCAGGCGCGGAAAGCTCCGGAGCGAGCGCGGGCGCAGCGCGGGCGGCCGGTGGGACCTGCGCTCGCGCGGCCGGTACCTGCTTACCTTCGTTGGAAGGCTGGAGAGTCAGTTCCCCGAAGCAGCTGAACAGAGAGCAGCCGAGCAGGAGCAGGAGGGAGCGGTGACAATCCATGTTGCTGGGGCAGAGGGCAGCGAGAGGAGCATATCTCCAGGAAGCATGCCACTGATGTGAGGGGGAGCCTTCTGATCGCTGGAGAAGTTACCATGCTCCGCTCGCAGGCTGATGTCAAGTTTGACACTGGAGATAAGGAGGAGTCTGGCTGCCTTTCCGCGAACCTCGCTCGGGGACGTCTCCGGGTCCTAGTGCCATCGGAAGCGCGCGGGAAGGAGGGCAGCTCCGCGCGGCTGCAGGAGTCTCTGCTGCACAGAGCCGCCGCGGGAAGGGGTGGAGGTGGGAGTGGGCAGTCACCCGTGGGTAGGAAGCGCGAAGGTGTGATGGGCACTGCGGGGCGTCGTGGTGAGGCGAGCAAAGCACCCCTTTCTTTCCTCTCCATGAAAAGTCGCTGTTTTATTGTTTGCTATACAGGCTCTGTAGCTGAATTTCCTGAAGAGAGCAGAAAGACTGATAGGGCTGTCGAATGGCACTACGAGTGGAAAAGAAAGCGGAATGCCAGAGAACTGTTTGTTATTAAAGCGGGGTGGGGTGGGGTCATTTTAAAAGGCTTCAAGAACGATTACATATTTGAAAGGAAAAGTAGCATTATTCCTCTACTACGTCTAATGTGATCATAACTCACTTTGTGGTTCAGAAAGACATCAATAGACACAGTACATCAGAAAGTCCCTTCAGGTCTACAAAGAAGGACACCAGGCTTTTAAGCAGCTCTGACAGTGATTTCAGTGCATGGAGGGTGCGCTTAGGTTTTCAAACTGGGAGGTGATTTTCATCATCCTAAAGTGAAGGATCCTAGCCCTAGCAATCATTGTGGGAGAGCCTTCATCTCTCACCCATGCTACAGTAGTAACACCGTTCATTTAAACCTAAAGTTTTCAGCAATACTCGACGAAGTATTGAGTCCCTCCCCAACTAGCAGTAGCATACTGTGGCTTGGAGAAGGAAACAATGCATAATTTATAGGGCCCAGATCAGCATTTTAAGAAAAAACAATCTGATGACATCTCAATGTTTTTTTTTTAATATTCCAAATTCAATTACTAAATCCTAAGGTCTTTGTTCATTGTTTCTTACTTTATACTATGGTTATAAATGGCTCTGAATCTTCAACTATCTTGTTGGACATCATAATTGCAATCTATTTCAGCCAAATAACATTATACTTTAAATTTTAAGAAAAGTACTCACTTCTCTTATAAATATCCTCCAGAAAGGATTACTCACATATCTTCCCACCGAATTATATTTTTGTGTTCTGAAAAGAATATAAAGTTATTATACTGTTTGCCTAACTCCAAAGAAGGAAAAGTATATCGACAGAACTAAGATGCATGACCAAGTTTAGAGCTCTAGAAAATGGAAAAGACAGAAGGTTGAAAAGGTCCTTATACTAATATATTCATTTCCTGAATTCTATGGTTTTATTGAGAAACAAAATTTGCACCTAAATTCAAAGCCTTCTGATATGGTAGTTGGGTGGGTTGGTGGAGTGCAGAAGGGTCGAAGAAGCAGGAAGAAGACAACGACCATCTTCGCTTCTCTGTGTGCGCTTTGTCTGATTTCTGACTTCTTCCCACATTATGTCCCCACGAGACATCGAACCCTCAAGTGCCAAGTCTGTAAGAATTAAAAATAATGAGATAGTGCACAAAGATTGTACATAGCGGTGGCTTTGTGGGGATGCTGAAAGCTCCAACAGCACACTTCTAGTATTCTAGTCTTAGATCAGACTTTTCTGGAATTTGGGAAGAAACGAAACCTTATCTGAAGCTGACAATTTAAGAACATTCCTAAAGATCATGCCACTGAGTTGTCGTGAACATATAGTTTCCCCCACCACCTCCAATTACCTTTCTTTCCGCACTTGAAAATGGTTGTGACTGAAAAGAGGCATTCCTGTTTGAAGACAGAGACAAGGAGGTGGAAATGAGTAAGAAACAATGCCATAAGGTGCACAATGCAGGCTGTCTCGGTCTCTGCTCTTCCCAAGTCCAGAGGCAGGAGACAGCAAGAGCTCTGGTGGTCTGAGCACAGTCCTCGTCAGAAACTGAAGAGTGATGACCACAAACAGAGAATGATTAATTTGGCCACAGTAGGAGTGAGAAGATAGAAGTTAGGCAAGCAGATTTTCATCAACAAAGTGTTACTTGGGCTGACCAGATAGCTCAACAGACTAAACCACCTGCTTAAGTGGGTGAAGGGACTGGGATTCATCCCGGGTGTGCCATGCCAGCCCTGCCCCTGGGACATGCTGAGACAGACATTGAGACTGGGTGTGGTGGCAGTGCCTGCAGTCCCAGCTCTTGGAAGGCTGAAAACAGAAGGATCACTAGAGTCCAATCCAAGTAGTGTGATCCTGTAGACCCTGCACAAAATACATTTCAAAAATAATAACAATGAAGTGTTATTTGATAGCAACTTGAAGAATTAGTAAAATTTACTAAATAAAGAATAGTTATGAAGGCAATACAGTCGGGGAAAATGGATGTTACACGATCAAAGTGGAGTCCAGGTGAGCACAAAAAAGCAGCACACGATATTCATGAAATTAAGAATAATTGTGATACAGAAAGGGGGAGTATCAGAAGGCATGGGGACGAATAGGGACAGAGAACAAGAAGTGTCCTCCAGAGGGCAGGTGCGAAGGTGGACCCTGGTCTCTGTGCCACTGCATCAATTATTTTGTCATGTATTCTAAAGAAAAAATATCAAAACCATTTAATCAGTAATAAATAATAGCTGAGGTTTGTCAATACCATAAAATATTTAGTCCATAGCTGTCCTAGTTACTTTCCTTGCATTGCTGAGACAAAATGCCTGATGCTCAAAATTAAGAAAGGAAGGGTTTGTTTCACTTAGAGTTTGTGGAAATGTCAGTCCATAATCAGCGGGCTCCAGAGCCGAGCAGCATGGTGAGGGGCAGCCGTGCAAGGCAGCAGAAGACAGAAAAGGAACAAGAGCAGAAAGAGGGCAAACTTCTTTTCCTCCCTTCTGTTCTAAGCAGGCCAGCTCCCCTGGGGCACAGGGAGCAAGCACACACTCTCCACAACTTCCTTGTGTATAGGTTGAGAATGTTTAAAAAGTGAAGATCCTGGCCCCTGCTGAGTCCCATGGATAAACTTTTATACTTCGCAAGTTGACACAACCATTACACTCCACACTTTGTCAACTTGGCAAACAGACACATTTCTTTACACCACTTTACAGATACAAAGACATTCTTATTTTTATCATTTTACAACTTGACCATAGGTTTACCAATCCTTCAGACCCAGTATTAAGACTACCAAAATTATATTACATTAGAGAAGCAACATTTTGCCCTTGGCTCCCCAAAGACTTATGTGAATCCCTTTATGGAAAAGACATTTAGTCCATCTGAAAGCCCAAGTCCCAACAGGTTCAGCACTGCTGAAAAGTCCATGTCCCAAGTGTTCTCTGGGATGCAAGGCAAATGCTTAGCTGTCCATCTTTGCACAAATGAAAAGTGAAATGCTTCTAATGTTCAATGCACAAGATAAATATTTTCATTCCAAAGCTTATAAACAAGGGTACAAAGTAAATTGGGAGCAAAGCAAATCCAAATTCGAGCAGGGCAAACATTCAATCCTGTGCAGCATCTAAGGCAATCTGTGGCAAACTGTGAGCTCCCCAGGGCCTGAGAGGCTCTGTCCCTATGGCACAGCACTTCCGGTGGTTTTCTTTGGGGCCTGCTCTTTTCCTCCCATGCTGGTTTTCTCAGATGATTCATGTTTTTGGCTTTTCCAAATTTCTGGGGAGTCTACTTCACTTTTGTCTTCACGTTTATATATCTTTACACTCAGGGGTATACTGTCTGACCTCCCAGGCCTTCTGAAATTTGGATGGAAGTCTTCTTAACCCTGCAACTCTTACATTTTGCATGAGACCTACAACCAACACCTTGTGGATGATGCCAAGGTCTGCTGCCAGCTTGAAAAGTATTCAAGCTTTCCTGTCTCTTGGCTGTAGGGGTCAAAAGCCTGGATCACTGGGAACTCCAAATCCAGTCCTCAGGAACAAATTTTCTATATTTTCACCATTCTAAAACATGGTGTTCTGTGATTTTCTCCTGAAAGCAAAGTTGTTCACTTTTGTAGTTTTAATACCATCAGGCCATCTTTTATGTTCTTCTGTTCCTTCTCCAAAAATAAGACCTCCCTGTTCTAGCTTTTCAGAACACATCTTTTTTGAGCTTGACTTCTGCCAACATTTCAGATCATCCTGCTGGACTCTCTGCCCTTGATTCACAATCTAAATCTGGCTAAAAGCTCCCAACAATAGCCATGCCACTGTCTCAATATTAGAATGCCTTGAAATTTCTTCTGCCAGATTAATGATTCCACTACCCTTAATCTTAATCTCAGGAAAAGTCTCTGAACATGAACAAAATGCAAACAAATTTCCTGCCAAGACATAAAACACATCATCTGGAGTCCAGCAGCCAATGAAGTCCTTCCAGCAAAACTTTCTGAGCCTGATTGTCTCAATTATGTTTTTCTCATTCCTGGGACAAAACACTCAATACCCAGACTTAAGGAAGGAAAGGTTTATTTAGCTCACAGTTTGTGGAGGTTTCTATAACTGACTGGTTCCATGGCAGATTGGCACATGGCAGAGGGCAGCAGTTAATGGTGGCAGAAAATGGCAAATCAGAAAGATCATAAAAGGAAGATCAGCAGCAGCAGTGGGCAAGCCTCTCTCCCTACCTTATATTGTATTCAGGCTACTTGCCTTAGAGTGGGGAAAGCACTCATACCCATAATTCCAGGAGAAATCACACCCATAATCCCTGCATTGGATCAAGACTTAGTCACAAACTCTAGAAGCCACTCCAGTGACTGCGTGAGGCTCTCTGTGGGCAACTAGAAACAAACCATAACTCTGGTCTTTATCAATATATGGTCCTCTGAGCTCTGACCAGAATTTTCCATACAGAGCAGGTTAACATGTTCCAGCTTTGCTCTTTCAGGAAACATCTCAGAGCCTGTTCAAATTCTTCCCATAAGCCATTCCCAAAGACTCTTGAACCTCATGGTCAGGTGTAGTCACAGCAGCAATCTTGTCTCTGGTACCATGCTCTGTTTTAATTACTTTTCTCTCATTGCTCAGACATTGCTGAGACAAATCCCAATGTCCAAAATTAAGGATGGAATGATTTATTTTTGCTTATAGTTTGTGGAAGCTTCAGTAATCACCTGGTTCTGAAACAGGATGGCATGGCCAAGAGGCAACTGTTCCAGGCGTCAGGAGACAGCAAAAGCA
>NDGN011481988.1:0-10000 GCA_002564285.1 Tympanoctomys barrerae
GGCCCGCGCTCTGGGTCTCTAGTTATACTTGAGTTGCAGGCAAACAACAATTTTCTTTTAGTACACCTACATTAATAATAATATGTGGGATATACTTATCCTCAAGAAAACTTGTTATTTATACAAAATTTGAGTTTGACCCTATACTGATATCTTTCAGAATGGGAGTGGAATTTCATTTAAATATTACTTATGTTCTGAAAACCTGAAGTTCCTGTTAATCTTCTCCTAAGAAGGTTAAGACTTCATTGAGTCCTGTTGCTCAAAAGATGGATCACAGGCCACCTAGGCATAACACATGTTATAACAGAGTTTCCTGAAATTGCTGGGCATTTAATGAAACAGACTCTCAGAATCTTGGCCAGAATGTTTTGATAGTATAATGTTTGATAGTATAATGGTAAATTTTACATGTCAACCTGATTAGCCTAAAGAATGCCCAGATACCTGCTAAAAACTTTATTTGTAGTTATGTTCTTGTGGGTGTTTCTACTTGAATCAGTGGGAGGAGTAAAGAGAAGGGTGATTATCATGCACTTTACTGAGGAGCCCAATGCCCGAAAGAGATAGAAGAAGGGTGATTTCACTATGTTGCTTGAGCTGGGACTCTCATCTTCTGCCCTTGGACATTGCTGTTTGTGGTTCTTGGGATTTTGGATTCAGATCAGAAGTTATACCATCGCCCTCTATTTCTCAGAGTAAGACTGAATGGCATTACTGTCTTTCCTGGTTCTTCAGGGTGTGGATGGAAGATCGTGGGACTCTTGGCCAACATAACCATGTGAGTCAGTTCCCATAACAAATTTCCATTTATGCATTTCTCTGTGTGGTCTTGTTGACTCTATTTCTCTGGAGAACCCTGACTAATATATACCTCCACCTGTATTCTTAAATAATAACTCAGGAAATTCTGATGAACTATGAAGTTTACAAATCTATGCCCAGAAAATAACTTTTTTTAATGGAACTTTGGAATCTAATGCTCAAATGTGATATGTAGAAAAAATCAAAACTCATTCAGTCTTGTCTCTATATTCTCTGTTTAAATTGAATTTTCAGATATCATATGTGTCCCACTCACTACTCTATTCCTACTGACTGTCCTAGTGCCTACCACATCCTAGCAGTAAGGTGGCTATGCACAAACAAAAAATATGAAAGAATAAAATTGTCCTGTGATAAAAGTCATTTAGGAAGCAAGATTCTGACAAGAAATAAGATTTAATTGTCCTTTATTTTGTTCCAGGCACTGTAAGGAATGAAGATATTGCTGTGAGCAATATAGGCAAGAACATACTTTTACTAAATCTATGTTTTTCTGGAAAAAATACAAGCATTAAACAAAGTACATTTAGTCTCAGAGAAAGCTGTAATGCAAACTAAACTAGAAAATTGATATAAAATGCAGGTGGGGTTTTTTTTCCTAACATTTATATCTGCATTTTTATTTTGTTCAGCTATCTAACCACTGAGTGAGTATGCTCTGATAACTAATTGGTTATGGTAATCCCATTCTCCTTGGCATTAGCTTTATAGTTGAGCAGGTGATTTGTTTCTGGACAGTGAGAAATAGAACATAATACTTTGCCAGGCGAAACCTTATTTGAATAGCTTCTTCACTCTTCAGATAAAATACACATAGAAGTAGTGGCTTTGCCGCGGAGGAATTTATGTTCGCCTGTGATAGTGAAGGTTCTACAGCCTTTCTGTGCCAATGAGGAGGAACATAATACGAAGGGGACATATCCTATTTCTTTTTTTTTTTTTAATTATTTAATACAGAGGCTCCCTACACTGTTCAGACTCATAGTGATCCTCTTGTCTCAACCTTCCCAGCTCTGGGATTACAGGCATGTGGCACCACACCAGGTTCTGGGGACCACACAGCATGCCCAGAGTTTCAGAGCTGGCCCAGTACGCAGTACCAGGGATCAAACCTGAGATTTTGTTTTTGCCAGGCAGGCACTTAGACCACTGAGCTATCTCTCCAGTCCAATATCCTATTTCTTGATGGTTTCTAATAAGTACCCGAATTTGCCAACTGTGGTGCCATCTAACTTTCTTATGTGATGTAATACCTAATTTTTATTTCTATAACTGTTTTAAATTGGACCTTCTCTACTTATATCACAAATACTCTAATAATGACAATAAAATAGAGGATGATAGGCTGGCAGAGGATGTAGGTAGGGAAGAGATGCCTGAAAGTAGCTGACTGGTATATACCAGGAGGTTTATATAGTAAGACAAAACAATAACTCTTCTGAATATCGGGGAGCAATAAATTCACAAAAGGAAAGTGCAAAAGTACTAATTTGGTTAAAAAAAATCTTGATGTGTTCAAAGCCTCAGAGAGCCAGCTGAGGTAGGGAATGAACTCTCAATATTGATTCAGCAGTGGTATCATTTAAGAGCCCAAAGATGAAAGTAGAGAATAAATTAAGCAGGTTTCATTGGCTAACTACTATTTCCTTTCCAAAGATGGCTATAGTCTAATTCCCAGAATTTGTGAAGATGTTACCTTGTAACAGTTGTAAGAAAGGACTTAGTAAACATGTTTAAGTTTGAGAACATATGATCATCTTGGGTTATCCTACTTATCCACATGTAATCAGAAGAGTGCCCAGAGAAGTTCTTGTAGCATGTGCAGAATTCCATGTAGAAGCCAATGTGAACACAGAGCAGAAGGAGCACAGGCTGTGTGCCATGGTGTCATAAGCCAAGGGGTGGAGGACTCTAGAAGAGAGGAGGAAACAGATTCTCCTCCAGACTCTCTGGGAGGTATTATCCCTGCCCACCCACTGCTTACAGGCCCATAAAACATTTGGGGTTTATGATCTCCAAATCGTAAGATAATGAGATATGGTTTCTAAGCCATTAATTTGTGGCGATCTGTTACAGCAGCAATAGGCACCTCAAATGGTGGGGCGCTCTGTGCTATGGAAAGCAGCCAAATCTACGGAGGAGGGACTTATGCCAGGGGGAGCATAACAGCAATTGAAAGCTGACAAAAAGAGCAGGATCCAATACTACCCCAGTAGAGGGAAAGAAGGGACCGTGGACATAATGGTAGAAAGGAAGGCAGTAACAGGAAGAGTGATGAATGGCCTCCATCTGTTAAAGATTATGGGGGGTTCCTAGGATGGGAACATCTCTGTTTTAAACTAGAGACAGTACTAACATGACATATAGAAGAGATAGCTGAATTATTTTGGGGTAAAAGACAGAGGGTAATGTTGGTGGGCATTATCAATTAATGAATGGATATAAGAGATGAGGTTTTTCATACAATGACTCTGCCATAAAGAAGAGTAAATTTGGCACACTTAGAGATAAATGGACACACCTTGAGACATTATTATTATTATTATTATTATTATTATTATTATTATTATTTTATATTTTAGGGAAGAGCCTACAGGGTGTCCAGGGTCTCACTACTAGATCAGACTTGTAGTGATCCAGCCGTTCACTTCCTCCCAAGAGCTGGGATTAGAGGCATGTGCCACCATGCCCAGATTGAAACAATATTATTAAGTAAAATAAATCAGACACACATGTATAAATTCACATTGTCTCTCTGGTGAGGGATACTGAAAGAGTAAATAAGAACCAAAATGTATCATGGGTATTGTAAAACAGGAAGAAGATGTTCAAAAAGCAAGGGGAGTGGAGGAGGGGGAAGAAAAGGAAAAGAAAAAATATCAGAAAGAAAGGGTAAAATGGAAACATAACTTTACCAATAAGGAGGGGGAAAGGAGATGAAGCGGGGAGAGGGGAATGGGAAACTGAGAAGAGGAGCAAAGATATATCATGTAGAGGTAAAAGTTCCCTATGATGAATGTGACCATTATGTGTATCTAAACTGTACCAATTCTCTTAATTAAAAATGACAAGTTCTGAATAATTCCTCGATTTTGGCAGGAAATTGGGCAAATGGAGGCTCCACTTAAGGAAGTGAAGGGGACTCACTGGGGCATATGTTGGAGGGGCTGGAGAGCCCAGTGACCCCCCCCCCCAGTGGTAGGAATTGGGAGACAGGATGTTAACCAAAAAACGGTGCAGCACAGATCAACTCATTCTTTTTCATCACTTTGCTAAACAGCAGTCCTGAAGTTGCCCAGTCCAGAGGCTATTTTTTCTTCATTTGAAATAATCACGATAACAGCTTTGTCCTTACAAATTGAGTTTGTCTTCCAAGGTGTTTGCTAGAGCTTTACAAGAAGCTTAATCAGTTTCACATGAATTAATGATGGCTATCAAATGGGGGGAAAAGAATGAATTCCAAATAAATACTTATTGCATAATTGAAGTTGCAAGAACCCACTATGAATAAAATATATTTGTATTTACAATGCATAAATCTGACGGTAAAACTGTAGGGTGACACAGAGCTTTGTGATAAGAACCCTGAACAGTGTTAAATTAGTAATAGGCTGAATACATTTCTTAATTATGTCACGGGCATTGTGCTTGGGAATACCATTTGCAATAAATTGAGTCCCATTTGTATGCATGCAGCACAAGGAGAAAGTGTCTGCATTGTGACGATCCTAATGTACTCAAGGGAACACAGGTTAATGTCATCTGCTGCTTCAAATGAGTCCTCGGTTTCAGAGCTTGCAATTGTATTAAGACTTACATGTACTCTTTCATCAAAGTAATAATTACTATAGATTTACATATCCTGCCACGGGCAGAAACACGAGTCCTTCAGGGCTTTCAGAAGGGGGAAGTAATCGTATGAGATAGATAGATAGATAGATAGATAGATAGATAGATAGATAGATAATAGATATTATTTTAATAAATGAAAATACAGAATTAAAACATTTTTCTTATTGAAATGACTGTAAAATAGGCGAAGACAAAATTATAAAAATAAAAAGCATCCGATTGTGAGTTAAATAGTCAAACAAACAAACAAAAAAAAATGTGTCCTAACTCCTGGAACTTCTGAATTTCACCTTAAAGGAACATTGCAGATATAATCAAACTAAGGACTCATTGGAGAGCCTAAAATTCACTGCCAGGTATCTTCATGAAGAATGATTGGAGGGTTGAGACTTGGTGCAGACCAGTGTTGGGGATTACAGAGAGTGTGGTAGCATTGTGTATTAGAATGTAGAATCGGAGGCTGAGGCACAAAGAGAAGAAAGGAGGTGAAAAAATGAAGGCAGAGATTGTAGTCATGTGTGTGCAAGCCAAGGAGTACTAAGCACCACCAGGAGACCCCAGAACGTGGGAGAGTCTTGGAGTTCATCTAGATAATATAGTGACAGTATGACAGTGGAATAACTGAGTGATAACTGATGACAGGCAATAACTGACTTTACATAATAACTTACTGCAATAATGGGCTCCATGTAATAACTGGTACTTCATGTGCTAATTAAGTATGTGCATGATAATTTTTGGGAAAATGATTGATTTCAGTGTAAAATTGATTCTGTGTAATGACTGACCCTGCGTAGTAATCGACTGGGTGCAATAGTAGCCTCTGTATCATGGGATGAGTTCTCTTTGTGATAATGGTTTATCAGTCAGGTTATCATCTCTGGGGCCAAATAAAAGAGAAAAGCAACTTGGAGAAGGAAGGTCCTCTTTGAGCTCATGGTTTCAGTCCATGGTAAGCTGACTCCATCAATTTGGGGTCTGTGTCATGGCAGAGGATCATGATAGAAGAGCATGGCAGAGGACAGTTGTTTCACTGATGGCCAGGAAACAAAGAAAATGAAAGATCTGGATAAGAAGAAAGTAGGGAGCAGATATCATCCCCAAAGTCTCAGTTTCATGATGTACTCCCTTTAACTAGACCCCAGCTCCTAAGTTTATGCCCTCCTGAATGCGCTACCAAAGCATTAATCATCCATCAATAGAATAATCTGTTTATGTATTTAGAGACCCATGAGCCAGTGACCTTCCAAAAGCCCAACTTGTAAACATATAAACCTTTGGGAGACATTTGAGATCCAAAGGATAAAAAATAGGCCTTCTAATTATAGGTTCAAGCATCCAAATGCTTGGATTAGTAGAGACTCCAATAAAAAGGCACTTCTAGTTTCAGGCAATATAAAACTGATGCATATCATTTTATTGTACAGAGGAAAGATGGGAATCATTAGCCCATGGATTTGGGAAGACAGGACAATACTTGCCCTCAGGCAGACCCACAGTGCCCATGAGATCTTTGGGACTCTATGCCCCTTTCTAGCTCTGGCTCTTGACTTTATTTCTAGAAGAGTCTACTCTCCTCATGGTAAGAGATGACCCCAGCAATTCAGGCTTCCATGGCTCTAGTCTGCTTTATCCCAAGGAATTGAAGAAAGCCCTGTTTTCTTTTTCAACATCCATATCAAGTCTCCAGAATAACTGGCCATCCCAGTCTATGTGCCCACACCTATGTGCCCACTCCAGAAGCAGACGGCCTGATGGACAGGTACATCATTATCACAGGGGTGCAGCACATTCGCTAGGTAAATGACTGTGGAGCACAACAAGTAGGCAACAGATGTCTCCTGTTGTTCACAACTTGTGGGCTGCAGCTTCCCATGGACTGAGCATGAGTTTCCTGAGTTCACTGCTGCAAGGTCTTCAGCTTCAGGTGAGCCATACACTATCCTTAGAACACTGATATATCTAATAGCAGCATATCTGTGTATCTATCCACCTAATTTTCAAATAAATATAATTGCTGCTCTGAAGACTATAATATAAAATGATTGATGGCAAGCAGTTTATAGTAATAGTTTCTCTTTATAAGTTCTCTAAATCAATGGCTACTAAATATCTGCTGACTACACACAGTATCTATCTATCTATCTATCTATCTATCTATCTATCTATCTATCTTGAAAATGACCTGTAAAACATGGAAGTGTACTGTATATTTTTGCTACCTATTTGTGCCTTTTATGCCATGATCTTTTCTCCATCAAATTTTTACAAATGTAGAAAAAAATTAACATATTGTCTAAAATCTATATGCTCAGATTGGGACAATGAAAATGAGGGTCAATGGAAGAATCTTCAACTGTCTTTTACAATCTTCTCTGTTCTATTCTTTAGATCACAGCACAAGCATTTCTTCCCAGAGATGGACTTCTTATGATTTCTCTAATTATGTCTATTTCTCTAATTATGTGCTCTGTGGATCCTCCCAGGTGGATGTGTACTGTCACTTCATCCCTGCTTTCAAAATATGCACTGAAATATATTGTAGCTATCTGCATGGCTTAATAGACTGTAAACACCAGGACAGAAGGTCTGAGAGAAGGGTTATGTGGTCATGCCTCTAGTCTCTGACACAGAGCCTGGGACCTCATAGGTACTCAGTAAATATTAACTGAACGAATAAATGAGTCCACAAGTACATAGGGACCAAAGGGAAGCCACAGGGGAAGATCTGATTTTCTTCTTACAATAGTACACAAGTAGAAGATTAAATGCCTATTTTATAATAATCTCCAGGAAATTGATGTCTAAATGTTTTACTGTGTACCATCTTTCCAGTGTGTGGGAAAAATGTGCTGCCCTTAAAAATGCTTTAGAAAAAAGCATTGTAAATAATTGAAAGTTAATAGATACAATTTAAAGAGAGGATTGAAAAACTTTTCTGAATGTGCTGGTTTAATGAAGAACTTCAACATCATTGTCTAATTCAAAAAGTTAAAAGTTGTATTTTTGATACATGCGGAGGCATATATCTCATCAGAGCAATGTAAAATCCACCCAAGAAGAGACTCTTACTAGCATTTTAGTAGAGACTAGACCAAATAGGCTGGCAAGTTATGCATGGAAATACTACCATTAAGACTCACTCCTTGTAGTAAGTGGTCCCATATTTGCCCACCAAACATTTGTGCACTTTCTGCAGCAGCAAAGGCTTTTTCTCCCTCGAAAGCTGACTCACAGATCTAATACCCTCTTTGGTTTCCTGCCCATCAAGTCAGTAGGCTCCCTCTTATTGGTTGGTTGTTGACTCTCACCTGTCCATGTGACCTGAGCTGAGCCAATCATAATCTTCTTAGGGAGTTACCTGTAAAATACAAGAAGGAAGTTTCTCTCATGTTCATGGGTGGACTAAGTTCTGCTAGTTATGTTTGGGAAGGCTAGCAAATTTTATGCCTGCTACATGGGTAGATTTATCTAAGAAATGATGGAAAAGGAGTGCTTGATAATATTTCTTGGGACTTTTGCTAAAGTAGGTGAGTCCAAAGCCATGAACACCCTGGGACTTGTCACTTACTTGAATCCATTGATGGATACTTTTGTATTAGTTTTGTTTGACTTGTGTTGTTTGCACTTGTCGCGTGCGTGCCTCTAGCGTATTATGTACTAATGTGGATTTTAAGATGTTCTATCTCTGGTTAATCAGTATTTTACAATTGTTTGAAACAAAAACAGCTTCATAGGCTTACCCGTGGCTGATTTCAAACAGGTCATAATGTAGTTTCTCCCCATGTTTTAGGTTTCCATCCATTCTGCCAGAGATATCTAATGGCCCACAAAATAGTATAGTCATGGTATAAAGGCATCCTCTAAAAAATCTTCCTGAATGTGCCTGTGTGCAGGGGGGGATTCTTTTCAGAGCTGAAGTAGAAAGTAGGACATTTTTCATGTCTCTGGCAGCTCCATTATGATGCATTTGGACATTTTTGATAAAATTATGAGGCATAAAAAGTTTGAAGCATTGAAGATTAATTCTCCTCCATAAATATATAGATCATAGTCAAATTCTATATGACGAGTAGTGCCCAGAGCAAAAAATACTTTCAATGTAATTTCATAGTGATATGGAAACAGATGATGGGACAGCAACACTGAAAAAGGCTTTTGTGGATTGTAAGTGTCAGGTTAACACTCACAACCTGATGAATCGAGCAGTAGCTGCTGTGAAAATGGAAGGGTTTGTTGTTTTAAAGTTGAAAAAAAAAGTTGAGAGCTGGTCCAGAGGTAAAATTAAAGTAAAAGAAAATAAATAATCCGTATCTCTTCTGTTCTGTTTAAATATTAAACTGTCAGCTGCAATTTTGAAATGACATGAAGAGGCTTGCTGAGGTGAAAAAATGCTTTGTGTGTTGGGTTCCCATGCTGTCTGAACCGCAGTTTCATTTAAGGATGATTTGGGGGTAAGATATGGCTGTGTTGTACCGTCTTTTACAAGTTTGGAGTCAAGTGTACTGCTCACTTGGTGCTTTTTTGTTTCTTCTTCGTGCTCTTCTCTGACCTCCCAGCCTTTTCTAGGAGCCTGGTAGAGTGCTGTGCCTGGTAGAGGGAAGGCATTCACTCTGGTCAGAATTCCCATTCTTTCCCAGCACTTCTGACTGCTCTGTTTGTTTTGACTCACTCCTTGTCTCATTCTTCATGTCTCTCCTAAGAACCTAAAAACAAGGATCTAAAATAGTTCCCCTCATTCGTGCCATCAAGAGCTCCTGCTGAGAGTATTGACTTCTGAGACAAAGATTTGCCCAAGAAGATAGATATTTGGCCCTACCTATTTATGTCTTTGTTAGAATCAACACCCCGGGAAATTCGAGAATTGTAAATATACATCTAGGGGCCCTGGTATGGTGTGATCTGGCTGTATTCTCTGCCTTGACAGTTAACAAGCTTGTGAAGAAAATCATAAAGGAAGGTAAATGGGTATTGGAGCTTTGTTTTGCCTGAGGGTGGTCTCATGAGATAAGACTCCAAATGCCATAGGGCTTTAATAGAGCAGCTGGAAGGGGAAGCCACAGGCAGCAAGCTGAAGTGAATAGAAATAGTCAGGAATCCAAACTCCACTGAGTCCAAGGCAGATCTGGGTACACTGGATAAGACTCAGGGCAAGAGACTTAGAGAAAGACTGAGATAGGAATGGAGGATATAGATGGTGACAGTGAGCTAGAAGGATCCTAAGAGACCAACAAAGATGACTTTGCAACATCTTTTTATAGTTGAGTGTTTTGTTTTGTTTTACAAGATTCCCCTTATCTTATTCATCTTATAAGGTTTCCTG
>NDGN011481990.1:0-13037 GCA_002564285.1 Tympanoctomys barrerae
CTTCATATTATTAATAGTTAACCAATAGATATTTAATAATTAAATATTTACACTAAATATTAAAAATTAAACTTTTTAGTTGTTTTGCTGCATTTTTTTATCATCTGCATTCCTAAACTATATACTGTACTATATCTGTGTAGCTCAAGTTTTGCCTCATGGTGTGCTAGTAAACATCTCATTCCACCTTTTTACTTGGTGGCATCAAGCTAGTAGTTTGAAACTGGCCTTGGAGAAGATCTTGGTCCACTTCCCTTTGCTATAACAAAATAGTTGAGGCTAAGTATTTAGAAGCAAAAGAGCTTTATTTTAATGTGGTTCAACATAAAGAGCACCCCAGCAGCATCTGTTCATCCACCATGTGGGGTTTCAGGTTGAAGAAGAGCGTGAAGGAGAGGCTCCAGGGGCCTAAGGCAGCTTCCCAGCGGCTGAGCTCACAGAACTGATCTGTCCCTCTCAAGTGAGACTTCCTTGCCCAGAGAAAGAAAAACGGATCTCTTTGAAGATGTAATGAAGTCTTAATACTCTCATTATCTCCCAGTACTGATATTTTATGGAGGAGTTCCAGCATGAATTTGGGCAGGGACGAAGATTAGCCAAACTGGGCTGGGGAGATAGCTTAGCAGACTAAATGCCTGCCAGGTACCATCTAGAACTTTTTCTTAGTTCAATGAGAAGAAATATTGATACTAATAGTGTTTGCTCCTGCCTGGTTTGATCCTCTGCATGCCGCGCTGGTCTCAGACCCTCAAGGCGCACTGAGCTGACCATGGAAACTGGGTGCAGTAGTGCACACCTGCAATCTCAGCTCTGGGGAGGATGAGATAGGAGGATCACTATGAGTCTGAGCTGTGTAGCATGACCTTGTACAAAAAAAAAATCCAAACTATAGCAATCAGCAATTTTAGTTCATAGGTAAGGATCACAGCAAAAGGCATGCATCAGAACTTACCTTATTATTTATTGAGCCCACAGACCTTAAAGTATGAAAGAGAAAATGTTCGTACTGCTCATTAAAATTTTTTAAAAATTAAGTTTTTGTCTGTAGGAAACGCATTGCTAAAGAGAATATATAAGTCATAGCATTATAACACCGACATGATTCAACAAAGCTGGTGAATTTTCAACATATATCTATATCATTTCACTTATTAGCATAGAAGAAAGTATTTTCAAGTTTCCCATTGGAATTCCTCCACAAGAGTTCACTGTTAGCGCTTTGCTGGCACATCACAGAGTAAGGCAGAGTCAATGATAACATAGTTAGATGTTTTTCTAAAATCTTGCGGGTCAGGCAGATAGCTCAGTAGAAGAAACACTTGCCTAACAAGCCCTGGGTCTGGAGTTCAATCCCCGGGACTGCAAAACATAAAAATAACACTCTTGAAACTTTAGGTACTTGAAATATTTGTGGTAAATCTAATTGTGTTAATTCATAATAGTGGATAACATGCAAAATGTTAAAATAGCGATTGCAAAAGTGTATTGTGAGGGAACAGAGAAAAACGACTCCCTTTAAGAAGGGGATAAGATTACAGCCAGATAAAAGGGCTTTAGACAGGAAAGTTGTAAAGATTTTTATCCTGAGGAATGAAAATAATAGTGGGCACAGGTGTAAGTGATTTATAGCTGATACTGAAATATATTCAGGGATTATACCTGGTGTTTTCATATTTTCCTTAAAAAATGAGTGTTAATGCTCAAAGTGAAAAGAAGCATAAAATATTTTATATTTAATGAAGTGGTTTTGAGTTATATACAGAAACAAAGCAAAAGAAACTGCATGTTGATAGAAGGATGAAGAGGATTAAAAAAAATTTTGGTACCTTACATCATGCTATCAGGAGTTCGCAGTTAGTTAGCAAGTGGCCAGCACTGTTTCAACAGTTCAAAGCAGAAGACCAGTAAAAGGTAAAACTGACAGAAAGTTTGTCTTTCTAAACAAGATAGATGCGTCACAGTGTTCACCTCTTATTAAGAGGAGTAAGGAGAGAGAACGGAAAGGGCGTGGCTGCGAGAAAGAAACTGACGTGGAAGGGATTCGTGCCTTGCATGAGGTGGACCGGCCAGCTGCAGAAGATAGGTGAGAGAGGAATTGGTGTGTAAAGAACAGATTAAATGATAAAATCAGAAAGTGTGTTCTTAGTTTATCTTGCATTCCTTATGTCTTGGCTTGCAATCCTCATGTCGCCAGACTTTCACCATATCCCCAGGGAAAATAAAAGTATCCCGAACTTTCTCTTAATACCACCAACTTAAATTTTAAATAGTTACAATTATATTTTAATTTCAAATATAATGATTTGCAAAAAACTTCCTTATTGAATATATTTTCAATTTAAGGTTAATGACCCATGAGGTAAAGAAATGATAAAATAAAGTACACAGATGGATGATACACATGTATTTTTTTAAAAGTCTCTAGGAAATCTTAAATTTATGAAATACTTTCCAGTATCAGCACCTTTGTAAACCTGAAATTGTTATAGGGGGATGAATGGAACATGATTAAAATGAATTCTTATTTATTATGCCCTAAATTGTTTCTATTTGGATTAAAATTCAATGCATGAATGAATGTGTATAAAAATGCCTATGCTTCATCTATACGTTTTTGATTTAGGTTTGATATCTGTTATGATTAAAATGAACAGCAAAGACTTGAAAACAGACAGTGTGAACACGGAATGTTTAATATCTGTTAGACATCTGTTTAAGAAATCCTGTGTGCAGGATTTTAAGAAATAATTACAGAGTCACAGAATCCAGAAGATGGTGCTGTTTACATTTCTACTGCATTTTGGAACTGCAGAGAAACAATTTATTTCCAATTCATCCATTGATGGGTTGTAAATTATTGAGCATACCTTTGCAATAGGAACAGTTAATGTAGCTTTGCTCCTGAGGATTTTGCATTTACTAATAATTTGCATAACATTTCTACACGCGATATGAGAAAATGTCCTACTTCACAAGCAATCTCGCGTTAATGGAACCTGATCAGTTGCAGCAATCTAGTTATCTTATGCCAGGAGTACACTCAAATGTGAAAATACATATTAGATAAAAGATCTATTTAATTTTCTGGTTACTTATATGGCTATTAAAATGCAACATGCAGATCATTAAAATGGCGATGATCCTTATTTAATGGAATGTGAATTTATTCTTCCAAATAGTGAACAGTTTTATAGTGACATGTTAATTGTATACTATCCAGACACAAAAGATCCAGCCAGTTAACAAAGATAAATGGGACACATTGAATCTCTACAATATGGGACCTGTTCCACTGCATCCGAACTTTAGTAGATTATAGTCTTAGAACTGCTTATTGCACTTTGTAAAGAAAAATGTACTTTGAGAAAGTCCCCCACGTGCATTTTTTAAGATTAAATGCATGTCACTTAGCATATTTGCTGCCTCTGTTTGGTCATGACCTCAAAAATAAAATTAAATTTTAAAAAAACAAAATAAAATAAAATAATGTAATGCAAACTTGAGCACAGCTCTCCACATGCTTTTAGCAGTAAATCAACATAAAAGGGATGGAGGCAAGAGAAATACAATTGCATAAAAATATCTAGCAGAGATCCAAATTTAACTTTTAATATTGAATTAATGTTATGTCATTGATCATTATTAGTAGCATATTGTAGTGAGCATGACAGTATTTTGGGCCCTGAGTGAATTGCATATCTATCAATCAGAAAAGAAAATATGTAAACAGTTTTTAAGTAGAAAAAGAATAATCAGTATAGATGTATTTTGCAAGCAGAACCCATGAGAAGATCTGGCTGAAAAGAGACCTCGGAGATAACATTTATTGCTTCTGGGGAAGTGAAGAGAAACCCAGATGCACAATGGAGGAATTAAAAATTATTAATTATGTTGCCCTTCGGTTGCTGCATGATTTGAAGCACATCACCACGTGTTTATTTTATGTAACCAAAAGACATCCCTGGGCAAACTAGAAGAGACTTCAAGGATTGATCACTAAAGTATCGATTACAGTCACATAGAGTGTTTTGGTTTTGTTGCTGTTAGTGTTGCTTTTAAAATCAATTTCCCAGGCTTCCCTAAGACGTGCTGATAGATCTTCAGAGTTGAGACCTGGAAATCTAGCTCTTTATCTATTTATTTTTTAAGTCTTAAGCTTAAAAAGAATACAGGTGGTCATAAAGTAAAGGTGATAAGTAACCGTGTCTCAATAAATACAGGATGACAGAAGAAACAAGGACCTTTATTAAGCAGAGTAAAGATATATGGAACATGCGCACATGTAATAGCGGAACAACTTAGACGATAACGGCTCTCATTGGGAGATGCTTTGCTCAGAGATGCCGTTCTTCCCAAAGCCACAAAAATTTAAGTCAATAATTAGCTATCTTATTTCATTTTCTCCAAAAATGGTTCTAAGATTTAACTTGCCTGCAGCCAAAATCTAAGGAGCATAGCTGCAGCTGCTTTTCCTGATGACTGCAATTTAGGTAAATAGTCATTGCTTCTGGAAATATAATTGAGTTTCTTTGTGTTCTTTGATAAGGTTTTTGTTGAACTAATTTGCAGTTACAATGTCTTCCCTAGAATTTATAAACTCAGAGTTTCCAGAGATATGCATATATCACTTTCCGATGTAAGAATGAAAAGAAATTTCTCACTGGGAAATGATGATTTTGCATTCTCAATTGTTAAAATTATTCGCAAAATAATTACCTGAAAATAATCTTAATCTTGTCAACTTTTTCTTGTGCAAAATATAGTTCCTTGTATCTGTGCTTTTAAAAAATATTACCAAATGATAGCAAATTTTTAAACAAGCAAAAACATTTTACAGAAATTGCTACAAAAATTCCATGGAGATTCTGCAGAAAGTAATTTACTAATGAATTCAGTGCCTAATGAACTATTAATGATACAGATTTTGCCAAATATGAAGCCCAGATTTATTTTTGAGGAACTACGCAAAAATCTGGTCTTTTGGAGGATCTACATAAAAAAGGTTTTAATTTTGAGTTGAGTACCATATATGAAAAATATTACTCTTGGAATTAATATTAAAAAGTGCAGTAACAGTAAACAGTTTATGGAAAATCAAATTAGATATGTATTTATTCTCTTTTTTGGAATGCATTCTTTAAAATTATTTAGCACATTCCATGAACTTGACAAAATATCTCATTTAGTACTCTATCATACATGTATTGCCGGATATAACATAATATTTAAAGAAAATTCTTACAATATGAACTTCGGGCAAGAGTGTGGAATCATGGTTAATTTGCTTTCTTTCTGATATTTGATAATTCATATGTGAGTTAAATATTTGCCTGCTTTTACACTTTCCTGTCTTAACCAGTTGGACTGATCAGAGCAAAGCCCCGTAGACTGGGTAGCTTGTAAACAACCCAGAAGTATTTCTTCCAGTGCTACTGAAAGGAAGCCTGGGGTCCCTGTCCCGGAGGGTTTCTCTCGCGTGAAGGGTGTCTCCTCTCAGGCTGATGAGCTCTCATTATGTCCCCACATAGTAAAAAAGAGAGTTTGTTGGCTCTCTGGCCTCTTTACGGAAGGCCACTCATACTGTCCGCGGGGACTCAACCCCCCCTGATGAAATGGCTCCCCTCCCCCCGCGGTCACACTGGGATTGCATGAACGTGCCCATTTCAACAGGGAAGGCAATATTCAGTTCAGAACACACAGCGCCTACCTCCTGTCTGTAGTGTCTGCCTACTTCTTGCCCATTCCCATTTTTTTATTTTCGTTATTATTGCTGTGTTGTGACCACACTAAGGGATTACTTTTTTCTCCTAATTATAAGCATTGAGATGAACAATAATTAAATGTGAAACACTTAGATAACGAACTGGAATTGTAAACAAACTAAGGCTCCTACTACTATCCTCTGTGTGTGTGTGTTTGTGTGTGTGTGTGTGTGTGTGTGTAAATGGGGTATACTGCTATTCTACAATGTAGCTTTTCAAAGTACTATCCAAATTTTGTTTTTTTTTTTTTTTATTTCTACATGCTTCTAGGTAACACTGTGTTTGAAAGACAGTTTCAAGGTTATAAAAAATCAGAAAACAGTGACTCTAAGATATTAATACAAATGGAACATCACAAATGCATTCAAGGGTTTCTTATTTAGCATCATAAGAAATTATTCCTGAACACTGTCTCACTTTTCTTTTTTATTGTGTGCCTTATCTTTTCTTTTCAATTATTCATAGTCTCCTAAGGACCACTTTCAGTCTAAAATAGTGTCTATGGGAGGTAAAAACAGCAAGAAATGTATTTCTGAATGGATTACAGGGTAAGGTCTATTTAGAAATTTAAATGTAAGTGGTCGCCATAGAAGACATATACATCTATTCAGCGCTGTTTTTCCCAACAGTCTTCTAGCTAGAGTCTATTTTAAACTTCTGATTTTCGTCATAGGAAGCTTATGGGTTTTCTAAGTCTGATTTTCTTTTAAATTAAGTTTAATTTTATGTTACAAAATTTGTTGCAGATTGCAGGACATTTTTCTCAGTGTTTTTCTTTATATTATAGTTAACAATATTTTGAAATAAATTAGGATATGTACAGTCCATTTTTTAATCTTCTGCTAACAACACCGTGCTATCTTGTTCTTTCTTTGTGGTCCATAATCTTCTATAGTAGAGTATTTGCAACTCTTTACCCTAGGTTCCTTTCAAGTGCCATTTGTCTGGGTTACTTTCCTCTTAATGCTGTGACAAAATACCCAACACCTAAAATTAAGGAAAGAAAGGTTTGTTTAGCTCATAGTTAGTGGAGGTTTTAGTCCATACTCAAGTAGCTGATACCAGGGCAAAGTAGAATGGCATGTGGCAGAGGGCAGCAGATCATGGTGATGGAAAACAGCAAAACAGCAAGAGCAAATTTGAGGAGTAGCAGCAACAATGGCAACAGAGAGCAAGGCTGCCTCCCTTATGTTGCATTCAGGCTGTCAGCCCCAGGCTAGGTGGATCCTTGCAGCCATAATCCCACAAGCATTTACACCTGTAATACCAGAAGCCCTCATACCCATAATCCCAGCACTGGATCATGAATTAATCATAAACTCTAGAAGTTCACCCCCTAACTGCATGGTGCTTTTGGGGGACAATTAGGCACAAACCATAACACCATATTATTTTTTGAGTTTCAGTCTGAAATTTTATTTTTTACTTGTAAATTATTCAACGTCACAGTAAGAGTAGAAAATAGTATTAACATAAACTGCTGCATCTTACTCTCATAGTTTTGATCAGCTGTAAGTCAGACTGCTTTCTTTCACTAATAACTATACAGTTAGTTAAAGTAAATTTTCTCTAAGTTATTATTAAAATGTTACAGACAGTTAACTTGAAAAATAATATTTCTTTGTAAATTGTTTTTAATTTATGAACAGATTAGTCAAATCACTGTTCATAAAAACAATGTTAATTTTAAAGAAAAGATGCTAAATGTAACCACAAATGCCATTGTGTGCAGTCCTTCTACTATCAGTTTGCTTACAAAAAGTATAACGTGTAAGCAGGAAATTAATTGGAAACATGAAAATATGAGATCCTTTATCTTCTTCCTTTATTTTTTTCTAAAGCTCTGTGAGAATTGGAACTGAATCATTCCATAGTTACAAAGTAATTCATACTAATATAAAGTGGGTAGTCAAAACTCAGAATAAATATAAATTTAGAATAGTTCAATACCTTATTTGCTGGAAGTACTACATGAACCACAGTCATAGTCATTGTCCTTCTTCACAAAAGTCATAGCAGATGGCTGCAGCACTCTTCTCCCAAAATACCAATGGAATAGTTTTACAGAATCTTGCACATATATGGAAATCAAGGACTATCAATCTGTCCAATAGCAAGCCTCTGTGCTTATGTGTAATTATGTTTTGCAGAAAAAGAATAATAAAACCTAAATTAGAGATCACTGATGAGTCTTAAAAACATGCCATACAATGACATTGGGTCATAGCTGACCCTGCCAATGAAAAGCTTATTTTAATTTTTGTCAGACAAAGCCTTGAGATACAGAGGTGTTGTGTGGGCTTTAGTGGACAACTTGATTTGTACTCCACTTATGACAGGTGTAAGAGAAAATCTGGAAATTTTCCAGGGACGAGACTGGGAGGAAATTAAAATTTAAATATAGATATTCATAATTCAGATTTCCTTGCACATACTGATCTTGAAAATATTGCAATTGGCATCTCACCCTGAAGAATGCTGCTATTCTAGTCCCAATTAGGATTCAACTCCAGTTCCGCAGCTGCCTAGTTATGTTACCATATGTAAACTATTCAGTCTACATTCACATTGTTCAAAATGACCCTCCTTCTAAACTTGTTATGGATATTCACATTCAATGGATTAAAAATACAATTACTTTTTATAATAGTTTCATTTAGAAATTGTTTAATAAAGTTTAGTGTTAATGTGACTCAGTGGCACAGAAGTCATAATTAAGCTGCAAAGGAATGTAAACCAGAAATTTTCACAAAGGTGAAGTATATCTTGTGCAGTGTTTCTAATACTGTACTTTCAGCTCATTCTCTGAATGTTAACTTCCCTATGGCTAAGGCAACTTAAATGCCCTATAGCTAAGAGTTGTACATATTACAGTATAAGAGTATAATCTGAGGCATTATAGTCTTGCAAATTTTTAATTCAATTTTCAATAGATTTTTGTCTTAAAATACAAGTCAAGATATAAGAATATGTATGCTTATCAAATGTTCCTAGAGGTTTTGATACCACCAGTACATGAAAGACAAGTTGAAAACCTCCAGATAATGAGAATTCTATGTTTTAATTCAAGTTACTTAAAAGAACGAAGCTGCTTGATCAATTCCCTTTAAGCAGAAATTAGAAATCATTATGATTAAATTAGAAGTGAATCATTATACCTGCACATCAAGTTGGGATAAACAGAATGCCTACTCTCTCTCACTTTGTAGCCTACTTTCCGTGCTTGCCGGAGCTGAGTGCTGTGCTTTGTAGAAGAGCTCACACTCTTTTCTTTCCACTCAGTTGTCCTTTATTCTGCAATTGTCTTGGCAGAGTGTTTAAAGTTTGGGCTCCATTTTTATACCTTTCTGCTGGATGGTTAAGATCAAGATAAAGCAAGACCTATTGAACAAAAATTGTAGCTTTTGTGTCTGAGAAGGTCAGTCAAATCCCCTCATGATTTACCCTGAAACCCTGTACTGAAATTTGTAGATACTTTGTCAGTAATTGTCCCATTGCTATTGTTTCCTCAATAAAATTATTTATTTTAAAAAGAACTTAGGCAAGCATATGCCTTTGAAAAGATGTCCAGGGTGTGTCAGATAGCCCATTGGATTAAATCACCTGCTTAGGCAGACGCAGGGAATCCAATCTCCAACTTGTTGTGCCAGCCCCATCCCTGGGGTGCGCTGAGACGGTGACAGAGACTGGACCTGGTGGAGCATGCCTGTAATCCCAGTGCTTGGGAGACTGAAAAACAGGAAGGGTCACTACAAGTCCATCTGTGTAGTGAGACCCTGTATATGCTGTATTAAATATATTTTTAAAAAAACAAAAAATATAATAAATTTTTTTAAAAATAAAAAAAAACAAACTGTGGGCTCAAGAGCTCAGGTACTTCGCACCATCGGAAATTCAAACAAAGATACACTTGGAAGAACAACTTACTCACTCAATGTAAAATTTGTACTTTGAAAAATGGATACAAGGCAGCCACAAGAGCATCTTAATCTTGTCTTTTGCTTTTATTTTCTCATGTGGTACAAACCAGTGTGCTGAAACCACAGGAGAAGCCGCATGGTCCCTTCGCACAGGACCCAGGAGCCACCAAAGAGAAGACAACTTCCTCCTAAGCTCAGTTGTGGTTCTTTTCCTATGTCCTTATTTTCCTCTCAGAATCTTACATTTTCTCACAATGAAAACAGCTGAAGCATCTATCAGCTCAGAAGCTATTGCTGTGCACAGGATTGTTATTTAAGCTTCTGGCCCAAAGTGAGACCATTATAATACTTTAAAGCCATTCCGGGAAATATTTGAATGGTCCAGATTTCAGGCCAGAGAGCTCTCTAGATATCGGCTATCTGTCAAGACTTTCTTCACCTGGATTGACAAACCGTCACTGGAGATTTTGCATCTTAGAACTGTAAGACTCTGACCACGTAATCACTGGGAGAATAGATGCATGCAGGAACAAGCTAAGAAAAATGTTGTATACTATTTTTAGATGGTTTTATGGTTCTTTTGTCTGAAACATATATGACTGTATATTTTAATACTTTCACAGTGCCTCAAATAAAAGCCTTCCTCATAGTGTTTATTGATAGGAAAAAATATGTCATAGGCATTGGCATTGTCCATCTTTAGAACCTCCAAAATACAATATAAAGTAAAAAATTAATATATCTACTTCTTTGAAAAATTATCCTTATTTTATGAAAAAATTTGGTTATAAGAAAAAATGTTTAGGGGTCTGGAAGATGGTTCAGCAGAATAAGCACTTGCCTGGCAAGTGTAAGAGTCTGAGTTCAATCCCTGGTTCTGCCAAAAATCAAACAAACAAACAACTGTTTATATATTCTTTATTTGCCCCCAAAGAATATGTATGCTGAAACAGTGCATATACAGCCAATTAGAGGGAGCAACAAAGACAGGCAAAAAAGACGGATAGAATTTTATTTTTTAAAAAGTTCCATTTCCATAACAAAACCAAAACAAAACAGGAAAGTTAAATTTAAAAAAAAATTGCTTATGGTCCTTTAAATAAATTCTGAGAGCTTTTACCAGTCTCTCTGTGCCCTAAAATTCACCTCATTACATTTTTTATGAAAAAGTATTTTTTAGTCCAAGAAATATAGTCAGCACTCTAGGAAACATGCTGAAGTCAATTGGAAAATAAGAAAGGAGAAATGTCTAGCCAGATCAATTACAGAAAAAAAAAAATAAAGAAAAACAAGTTAGAGTTGATGTAGAAAACTTTTCATTAGAGAAACAAAGTAGAAACTATTCCCATTATTACAGCCTCATTTTTTTCTGCCAGTAATCCTTAGATATTCTAAAAACTACTTATATTTGCCTAAAATCACTACACATGAGTATTAGAAATCATAACAATGAGACAAATAACTCTTTGTTCAACTAGAAAACAAAAGGAAATTAACTCTTCAAAAAAGAGGAACTGGTTTTGAGAAGTCTGAAGCCCCTGTTGTTATGTTCTCTTACTTGCAATCTCCTTAAAATAGAGGCAGGTTCTTCTCCCCAGACCTCAAGTACTGCGGTCTGGTAATGCATTCATGTAGAGTTTCCTTAATTTAATTGGTATTACTGTTTAGGTTATAACTTCTATCAAGATGACAGATAACCAGTGAGCCAAAAGAATCTCTCTATCTCCTTCCTTCCCTCTCTATGCAAATTTGACTTTACAGTCTACCTACCTACCACTTTGTCTGTTTCCTTTTTATAGCAATAATGCCACAAATGAGATCTTTGCTCAATGTGCTTATATTCATTTTTGCCATTCTCTGCTGAAAACTGAAAGTAGTCCTTAACTGTCACACATCAATGACTTCAGTTCATGAAATAAATGTCAAATCACATATTCCTCTCTCTTAATTTAAGTGACTTGGATAGCACTGACGACATTTATTCCAAGGACACCTATTTGTCCTGGATGCTGAAGCAGCAGTCTCTTTTGCTCTCCTACACCTCCGGGGTTGGGGAGTTGAACCTTTTCAAAGTCTTTGATCAATGTACCATATTTTCTCAATTCCTTGTTTTCACGATACCCCAGGAAGTGCTCCTTATACTCTAATATCTATAAGGACTTACTTTATAATTTATCTTCTCCAGTTCTGAGGCTTTAAAATCAACAGTATTACTTTTCTGGGAGTGCTTTAACGCATTACTTCAAAGCGGGCGGCATAAGAAAACAGAAGACAAGTATTGTTTGTCTTCTGCAGCTGGGAAGCGAGAACCTTAGAAGTTAGGATGGCTGTGCCCTGTGTACTCGCTGGAGAAGGATCAACTTTTTTGCCTCTGCAAGCTCCTATTAGCAGTTCATGGTCTTATAGCTGTGTCACTCAGCTCTACCTCTGTGGTCACATCGCTTCTGTCCTCACCTAAGTTCCTCCATTTTCCCCATGAGAGACATTTGCCACATTTTTATCAATAGTTGCATCAGCTCATTGAAGCTGCAAAAATAAAATGCCACAACATAGGTCATTTGTATTCTATAGAAAGTTTTTACAGTGCTGAGGGCTGGAGAGTTAAGTTCAGAGTGCCAGTATGGTTGGATTCTGCTGTGGGCCCTCTTCTGGTTTGCAGACTACCAACTTCATGGTGTCTTTTATGCAGCAAAAAGGAAGCCACTTCTGGGACTTGAATAAGATCACAGGTCCTGTGATCTGATCACCTCCCAAGGTCTTCCCCACTTAAAAGAATCAGCTGCAGTGTCAGGTTTCAACATGTGCACTTTTAGAGATGCACAAGCACACAGGCCATAGCAATAAACTGATGATTATGTTTTCATTTCAGTATCTTAATTCCATCTTCAAAGATAGTTTTTCCAAACACAGTAATAGTCACAGGTCCTACAGCATTAAATGGTTACCTTTTATAGAGATTTAGGCAGAGGTTACAATAAAGACTAGTAACTCTAAATCTAATTTTTCAACACACACATTTACAAAGATATATTACAAAGATATATATATATATATATATATATACATACCCTTCATATATTAAAGATATATATATCTTCTATATATTACAAAGATATATGTCTTTTATATATTACAAAGATATATATATGTTTATATATTACAAAGATATATAGTGTTTATATATTATAAAGATATATAGTGTTTATATATTATAAAGATATATATATATCATTTACATGTTACAAATATATATATCTTTTATATATTACAGATATATATGTGTATGTACATTTGAAATATATAGATGTACAAAAAAAACTATTCAAGTTTTATCTATCAGAGTTTGACCAGAGGT
>NDGN011481993.1:0-12524 GCA_002564285.1 Tympanoctomys barrerae
GTAGAACCTTTGTCAGTGTCAGCCATGTGGATGAGTCACGGCCATTGCTTGGCCAATGTTCTGCTGATCTATTGAAAGGAATTAATGCTTAATTTTTATTTTATTTTTCTTTTTAATTTATTTTAACTTTTTTTAAAACCAAATTTGGCAGTTTTATATCTGGTAACCTAAACAACTAATTTGAAGACAACATTATGCAATACAGTAACAATTGTTGAATTCCTGTTACTTTAATAAATTTTGTATCATTTCCAATGCTTTTGTTTTACTATTTCTTATTCTTTAAAACGTTTTTTTTTTAAATGGGAGTTGTGCATAGGCAGGGATTTATGTGGGAAATGCCAAGTGAACCAGAGAGAGAGGACAGGAACAGGCTGCACAGCCCTGAGAAGGGGCTGACACTGCTGACACCTTGACCTGGGACATTCAGCCTCTGCAATCATAAGACAATACAGCAATACCGGTTAAACCACCCAGTGTGTGGCATGTCTTTACAGCAACCCTAAAAAATTAGTAAACTGTGAAGACCTACTATAGGTAAATATACCTAATTTCATTTAACCAAGCATTTTCCAGTATTTAAAATCAGGCCTTCTTTGTTCTCATCCTTGTTCTCCTCGTCTTCTCCTCCTCCTCCTCCTCTTCTTCCTCCTCCTCCTCCTTTTCCTCTTCCTCCTCTTCCTTCTCCTCCTCCTCTTCCTCTTCCTCCTCCTCTGCCTCTTCCTCCTCTTCCTCCTACTCCTCCTTTCTTTTTCCTCCTTTTTCTTCTCCTTTTCCTTCTCCTTCTTCTTCTCCTCCTTCTCCTCCTTTTCCTTCTCCTTCTCCTCCTTCTCCTTCTCCTTCTCCTTCTCCTTCTCCTTCTTCTTCTTCTTTCTATTCTATTAACTACCAACTATCTACATTCTAGCATTTTGTAGGTTAGTCTTTGGGAACCCTGAACTAGAATGTGAGCCCAAGGCTGGAAGGGAATTTGCTTTCATTGTCTGAAATAGTGCCCAGCACTCAATAAAAATTTGTCAAATTAGTGGACTACGCCTGTGACTGTATGCTGTTCCTACACATGTATGTCCTTTCATGTTCTTCTTGCATGATTCATTTACAAGTCTTGCTATCTGCTTTCCTTAAGTTAAAGGCAACAATGATCTCCTAGAATTCCTTTGTCTTCTTCAAATCTTCCCAAGGAATTGGGACCAACAACTTTCCTAACCAGCGCTATGTTGATGCCCATATCCTCAACAGGACTGACAACTGACACTTGATGCTTGGCAATTCTTTTCTGTCTAAACTCTTTAATTTTTAAAAGTTCTTATTAAAACCATCTAAATAAAAGGAACTGTAGCAAGCAAGCAAATAGCAGCTCTTTCTCACTATGCTGTCTAGAGAAGCTCATCTTTGGAACACCTGGGGCCGTAGATGGGGATGTACCAGGTAACTGTATTCTTCAAAGATCTGTGTAGGCATCTGTGGAGTTCTAGTAGGGTAAAAAGGCCCTATTCCCATATATCAAGTTTATGGAGTACCAAAGGCAAAGGATAGGTGGACATCTTTGTTCCACATAGTTTCAAAGTAAATTTATGAGAGGTTTTATTAATATGTATTTTACAGTACATGATGTTCACATTCCTTGCATGCAGTTGGTCAATGTATGTCACACATCTTAATTCCTTTTTCATCCCCTTCCCTTCTACCTCCCCCTGCCTCTGTCTCTAGATCCCCTTCCCATTTGAGATTGAGCTACCTCCCTGCTCCCTTTACCTTTTGATGTGCCTTTTATTTATTATTTGAGTTTCCCATATAAGAGAAACCGTGCAGCATTTAAGCATGTGTATGTAATTATTTCACTTAACATTATGGTTTCAAGATACTCCTTTGGCCAGGGAGATGGCTCAGTAGAATCAGTGCTTGCCTGGCAAGCGCAAGGGCCTGAGTTCAATCCCTGATTCTGAAAAAAAAAAAAAARGATACTTTTGTTTCCCATAAAAATGACTTGAATTTATCTTCCTTTTTGGGAAAGCAGCACTCCATTGTGTGTAAACACCTCATTTTCTTTATGCATTCACCTGCTGATGGACGCACAGCCTGCTTCCAAGATTCAGCTGTCACAAATTATGCTTCTATGAATACAGGCACACATGAGTCACTGGGACAAGATGCCTTCAGCTTTCAGCAAGAGCCTAGCAGGGGGATGGTGAGGTCGGAGGGAATTTCTAGTTTCATTTCTTGAGGAATCTCCATACTGAGTTCTATAATAGTTGTACTAGTTTCCATTTTCAACTACAATGTAGATGGTTTCCTTTATCTCTTCTGCCTCACTAGCATTTGTTACTGCATCATTTCTTGGATATATATATATATATATATATATATATATATGATATTTAAGAATAACAATAGTTTTTCCCCCATTGTGGGGCTTGGGAATGCTAGGCAAGTCCTCTGCCACTGAGCTAGTACATCTTCCAGGATTAAATGAGACTATTTAGTCTCCACCTGTGATTCTAGGATTATTCAAAAAGAATCAGAGTCTTTCTCAGCATTTTAATCAAATGAACATGCATCCTAAAAACATAAATGGGCTAAAGCAAAAGCCATTAAGCAACAAGGTGTCTTCCAAGACTGATTTTCTACGGATTTTATTTTTGGTCCACATATTGTATCTTAAGTGCACTGTACGACCCTCACTTTTTTGTTTTGCTTTCTCAGCTTCTAGTTACCCACAATCATCTATTGGTATGGACTAAAAATATTAAGTGGGAAATTCCAGAAATAAAGAATCTATAAATTGTAAGTATCTTTTATTACATTATATTGCTATAATGATTCTATTTGATTATTAGTTGTTGTTAATCTTGTACTATGTACAATTTTGCAAGTTAAATTTTATCACAGGTCTTTTTGCATGGGAAGAAACATAGTAGCTGTAGATGTTCTCCTGCAGATAACAGGCGACTGCTGTTGCCCTTCTTATTTCCCTCACTCCCTGTGGATGTAGGCTTATTTCACCCCTAGGTCCTAATTGACCATTTGCCTTTGCAGTTTCTCAGATTCTGGAAGGAACTAGTCTTCTTTCTTTAGTGAATTACAGTAGTGGCTGTGGGTGGAGTCCCTTACTGAAGGTCATCTCAGGTCACTGAACACACTGATACCAGGCTGTGGCTCCACCATCTCATGGTGGCCTGCGGGCCATTTCCACAGCCATAGGTGGATCAGTAGCCACTCTTGCAGAAGGACAGGTTTCTCCTGCCCATCACAGGCACATTTGGGAGGCCTTGGTTTTGTTTTTTCTTCACTTGAACTTCAGTTACTCTAGAATTTCTGTTTTAAAGCTTATTAATCTGAAATGGAAGAATTAGACACAGACTTCAGGAAATAAACTCCTATTGGCAGTTTTTCCTTCTGTTAATTTTTAGGCTGATTTTGAAATTACATTTCATTGTTACATTCGATCATATATACAGAACTCAATCTTGCTTGAACATTTACAAAATTTCTAATAATTTCAAATTTGAAAAATCCATATATTCAAATAACTTGAGATCAATAGCCTGAAAGTAACTAAGCCTGACAGCTAGCCAGTAAACACTTGGTTAGACCACAGAGAAGGAAACATCTTTTAAGAACCTGACAATGGGCTGGGGAAACAGCTCAGCATCTAAGCACGTGCCTGGCAAGCACAGGGACCCAAGTTCAATCCCTGGTATTGCACACCATGCAGGCCCCCAAGCACATACCTGTAATCCCAGCTTTGGGGAGGCTGAGACAGGAAGATTGCTATAAGTCCAAGTTGCATAACAAGACCCTGTACCAAATAAATAAATAAATAAAAGATAAAAAAATGTTTAAATAAAAAATATAAAATAAAAAGAAGCTGAAAATGGAAAGTCATGTCTCTACTTCCCCACTACATAGAGGAAGCTATGGTTGTCACATGATTGGAGCAGAAAGTAAAGTTTCCAAGAAAAGCAAGTGTACCTCTCGGTCCTACCACTACTGTTTCCATGGAGAGGGGCCACTGTCATTGCCCTGAGATGAATGTCCTCTGCCTAGTTCTGAAGCCAGTCAGAAAGAACCAGCTGTCTCCTGGTAAACAAATGCACTGGCTTCCCAAGATCATCTCCAAGAAACTAATTTGCTTTCCAGCCACCTCTGATAAACCCAAGGCCTACATGAATCATAGTAAAAAAGAAAAAAAAAATACACAGAGCATGTGAATTTAAAAATTCTAAAAACATTTAGTCACTTGAAAAAAAAACATGTAGATAGTACTTTATAGATACATAAATATCTTCTATGTAAAACCATCTCGGTTATTGGAAAGAAAAAAGGTGCCAAGCTTGGGAAATGGCAGCTTCTACCAAATGTGTGAATGAGGAGAAAGCTGGTTTCTTCTCCTGCCTCTGTGAATCCTGTTCTCACTGGGAAAAGGCTGTCCTGTTTCTCTTTTCACTCTACACTTAGTGGCTCCGCAGCCAGATTTCCCGCTGAGGAACGAGAGATGGGCGAGAAGCGGAGCCTGGGCTTCCCAGCCATTTGGTTGGTGTGTGAATCAAATTACTTAGATTTGCCCAAAGTCCCAAGCCTTCTTTTTGCAAAGAATGGAAGATAAAGACAGCTTCCGAGAGCACTGGTGTGGTGCTTGCAAGAGATTAAGAGTTGCAAGTGGCTATTTTAGATCTCAATTTGATCTTTGATAGTTGGACTTCGATCTTAAAATGTTCTTAAATACCCAATATGAATGATGCCTTTCCTTTTCTTTCCTGTTCAGCTTGAGTCCTTTTGGCAAGGACTTGTCTATTTCCCTCAGCTCCTGCAACGACATATGCCAATGATGGCGTTTCCTCTATATCTTCTGGTCGTCAGAAGCAATCATGCTAGACAGCATCTGCAAGCAAGCGGCAGTGTTTGTTAAGGGAAAGGTTTGTGGACAGCAAGAATTAAGCTCTCTGCCGGTTGACTCCTGCAGAAGCAATGTCTGAATAGCAACTTAGAGGCCAATGCTTCCATCCTCCTGCCCTGCCATAAAAGCCTTTGTCACAACGGAGATGAAGAGGAGCCTTGAGCTCCAGGCCTCAGGCCCAAGGGGAGCCTGCTGGAGGAGTCCCTCTGAGGTTTCTCTGAGGGCTCTCCGTGGAAAGCCTGTGATTCTGGACAGTGCTAAATTAGAAGTTTTATCACTTTGAAAGGGACAGATGGCAGACCTATCCTGAAATAGCTTTTCTGGAAGGGGAACACATGGTAAATTGCATTAATTGTAATAATTGCTTTTTATGCTCGATAAAAATTGGCAAAGACCTTCAGTGATCTTCTAATCATGGTAAATTAGCACCACTCCCTTAGGCAGTGACAATGTTTCAGAGTTGAGTGCTGGCTTTTGTTTGGGAGGCTACAGGGTCAAAAAAGCACAAAAAGTGCTGGCTTGGGAAAGGGATGGGCAGCGAGGCCTTGGATCCTGCACAGACCAGAGCAGCCCGTGGTCCAATTGGGGATCCAGATGTGAGTGCTCCCGGTAGGGAGTTGTCTGGAGAATTGCACAGCTGGGATACGGAGAAGCGTCCCTGTCAGTACGCAGGTAAGGGTAATGCTGCTGTTAGTGTTTCCTCCTTTCAACTCAGCAGAGTAGCACGGGCTGGTGGCCAGCTTGAGAGCCTTCAACGCTACTCAGCTTGGCTTCTGTGAGCTGATCATCAGTGTGTTTGGATCTTAAATGACTGTGAAAGGGCTACATGGTACCAAGGTGGGGTGAAGACAGTGGAACCTGTAGTAGATAAGACCTAAGAGAAAGAAGTTGAGTCACTGTTTTAATGGGGGGGGGTCTTTTCTCTCTTAATTCCCAGGCTCTCCAAGGTAAATAGGTCTCCTGGGTCACACACTGTCACCATGATCACCTGTGCTGCCATAGCAACCTCTCTGAATGGTCACGGAGTGAAACCTTTGAAACCATGAGTGAAAATAAACCTTTCTCCAGGCCGGGAGCAGTGGTGCATGCCTATGACCCAGCACACTAGGAGGCCAGGACAGGGAAGGAGGAGTACACGCTTGATCCTAGCCCCGGCACCTCAGTGCCTTAGTGAGACCCTGTCTCAAAATTTTTATTTATTTATTTATTTCTAATAAAAATTATATTTATTTAGAAGTATTCGGGATGTCAACAAAACAGTTGCAAATTGTTTTTGTTTTGTTTTTATTTTGCAATGACAGTGTGCTATTCTGTTAACAGAACAATTATTTCATGTAAGCTGCATCAGAGATAACTGAAGATGAAAATCCATTGTCCCCATATATAACTAATTTGTGCTGTGGACCAACAAGAACTTGCTTTAAATTTCCATGCCAATGTACACCCCCCACATAGTACCAGGCAAGGTTAGTAGCTATTGAAAATAACCACTAGGACATTTATAGATTTGGTATAAATGTATTAACTATATAAAATTTAAAAGCTGTACAGTTTAAATTTTTTAAAAATGTATTTAGTATAGGGTCTACAGGGTCTCACTACACAGATTGGACTTGGAGGGATCCTCCTGTGTTCAGCCTCTCAAGCACTGAGATTACAAGTGCACCCACCACACCCAGTCTCAGTAGGTATCTCAGCGGGCCCCGGGGGCAAGGCTGGCCTGGAATGCCAGGGATCAAACCCTGGTCCCTGTGCCTGCTGAGCTATCTGGCCAGCCCTAAAACAAATCTTACACAGTCCTACATTTCAATTTTTTTTTCTTCAAAAGGAGTGAGTTGTGTACAAGGTGGTTAAATGCTTTATAGAAAAAAACAAAAAAACAAAAAGTCAGGGGCCTGGGAGATGGCTCAGTAGAATAAGCACTTCCCTGGCAAGCATAAGGGTCTGAGTTCAATTCTCGGTTCTGAAAAAAAAAAAAAAACTAAAAAACAGGGCTGGGGAGATACACGCTTGCTTGGCAAGCACAAGGTCCTGAGTTCAATCCCCAGTACCAAAAAAATAAATAAATGAATAAATAAAATAAATAAAAAATAAAAAAACAAAACAAAAACTGTGCTAGAACCGACTTATTCATCCTCCTCCTCTTCCTCATTCTCTTCATCTTCTTCTTTCTTTTTCTTGCTTTTTTCAGACTTGACAATTCCCTTTTCCCCCCTTGTGTCAGGTTTTCCTTTAGCCCAGTAGGCAGCAATGTCCTTTCAAAATATAATAATACAAAGGGCTGGTGTTTTGACTCAGAGTGAAGGCCCTGGACTCCTTCCCCACCACTGCAGCCAACTAACTCAATATATCTTTCCTCTTTGTGAGTTGGTTGTTGCAAGTATTTGTTACAGTGATAAGAAGCTAACTAACACACAAACCACGTCACACAAGGAGAATATATTTTGTGTTTAAAAAAGATTTCCAAGGGCCAGCCAGCTAGCTTAGCAGACTAAAACTCTACTGCAGAGTATAGGGGCTAGGGCTCAATCCCCAGCACCACAAACCAGGCTGGCCCTGCCCCCCCCCCGAATATGCTGAGACTGCAAATGAGACTAGGTATGGTGGCCCATGCCTGTAATCCCAGCGCTTGGAAGGCTGAAAACAGCAGGATCACTACAAATCCGATCTACGTAATGAGACCCTGTAAACCCTGTACTAAAAACATTTTTAAAAAAAATTTCCAGTTTGTTTTTCTTCCTTCATTTTCTATGATGATTTGAAGGTCTTTGTTTTAATATACCTCCCTGGCCCAGAGACTGGCAAATTACAGACTCATGACACAAACCCAACTATCACAAAACAAAATAAAAACTTAAAACAACAAAAATCTCCAGTAAACAAACAAACAGATCTGTGTTTATAATAAAGTTTTATTGAAATACAGCCATTTCCTTTGCCTTTTGTGCATGGGTACTTTCTTGCCACTGTACAGAAGTTCTTGTCTTTATATGCAAGCACTGAATTACTTTCCCAACTTTTTCTAAATTTGATTTTTTTTTTTTTAATTTTGAGACAAAGCCTTGTTCAGTTATTAAGTTGCATGGGCAATATTTGAACTTGCAATCCTTCTGTCTCAGCCTCCCAGAGTGCTTCAACCACAGACATTTATCATCATGCTGAGATCATTTAAATTTATTGAGTGAAACCTCTCTTTCGTGCATGGGATAGCTGTAGAATTTTAAATATTTTTCCATTATGTAAGTCTTAATCTTCAGGAATCTGTACGTCTCTTTCCTTCATTCACTCTACTGGTAAATACAAGAAGCATGTGGGAAGAAAGCACTAGATTTCAGGCACTGTGATCACAAAGAATATTTCAGTGGAGTGTGGGATAAGAAAGGTTACGAGGAGCTAACCGCATTTCTTTCAGCTACTATTGGAAGATCTGCTGCAGTGCCATTTAACCCACACAGCAGCCCTATGAGGTCATGAGTATCCTTCCTTTGCAAATAAGAAGCCTGTGGTATAGACACATTGAGTTATTTTCTCAAGGCTACACAGCCCATAAGTGGCCGAGCTCAACACTGAAATGAGGCCCCGCTCCTGAGGACTTGTTCTCTATAGTCTGCATTGGGAAGGATTACATGTGTAGTCAAGCTCCATCCAGGACATCAGGCCTTATTGCCCATGTGCACAGGTTCCATGGCAAGTCTCAGTGCAGTTTTTCTGTCAAGTTAAAAAGCAAATTTTAGGACAGCCAAATAGCTCAGTGGACTAAAGCACCTGCAAGCAGGAGTAGGGGATGGGGGTTCGATCCCTGGGCCTGCCATGCCAGCCCTGCTCCCTGGGGTGCACTGAGATGGCAATTGAGATTGGGTGTGGTGGAATACACCTGTAATCCCACCTCTTGGGAAGCTGTAAACGGGTGGATCACTACAAATCTGATCTAGTAGTGAGACTCTGAACACCCTTCCCTAAAATAAAAAAAAAGCAAATTTTTCTGTCACACAAATACTATGCAGCATGGGGGTGGGGGTAAACAATCCCCGCTGAAAGCATTTGACTCTTTACAGTGGCAAGAAACACAAAGAAAATGCAAGTGAAATGTCTGCATTGCAATAAACCTTTATTTACAAGCACAGGTGATTTTTGTGTTGTGACAGTTGGATTGGTCTCATGAGACTCGAGTTTGCCAAACTCTGGGACAAACTCTGGGATTATCAAGAATTAAGCAGCAACTCTGCATAAGGATAAGAGATAGGCATTTGAATCAGTCTATAGCATTAAGGCAAATAAATAAATAAATAAAAGAATAAGAAGGAGAAGAAAAGTGTGCTATGCAGACAGAAACATATTTGAGAATTTAGGAAGAAATGGCAAAAAATGGGTTTCTGGGAAAAGTGTGAAAGTACAAGAGGCAAAGGGCTGTGTGACTCTGGCAGAATGTAAGTTTGGAAAGCAAGATTTGTGCCTAAGTTCACAATTAGTTTATTGCAAACTAATGGCTTGATAAGTGCAATGTATTTATTTACTTACTGGTAAGCTTTTTGTTTTCCTCTGTGAACAGGGGTTTTCTCATTACCTGATACAATTTCAATATTTTTTCTTGTAGCATGGAAAATGTCTTCCTATGCAATTTTCTCAGCAAAACAGGAGAAAGAGGAATTGCCTGTGGCCTACCATCTAAGTGCAGGTAAAGAAATGTGGTGTTTTGGAGACAATGGGCTGAGGCACTGTAGAAAATATTCAGAGAGACAATGAGGACAAACTTTTCATCCTTTGCTAAACCCTGTGGGTCTAATTTTGCCATTAGTCAAGACGGATGGCACCATTTTGAGACATGAGAAATCTTTGAAATATCAACAGCCTAACAAGAATTCTGCAGGGAAACAATGTAGATTCCATTCTTTTTTCTTAGGCTGTTAGTCAGTTGCCCTTGATTATGACATATGGCTGATGAAATATGATTTATAACGTTCATAGACACTTGTCTAAGTTATTACATTGGTGAGTATTACTGCATTCTTGTGAAATCTGCTGAGTGTGATGTCAGATTCTACTGTAAAGTCAAGCAATAGTCCCAGGGACATATTTGGACTAGATTTTCTCTGGGAGAAGAAAGTAGGGATTATGACTGGAAGACCCTTCAGTGTCCCTCAAAACATGACTTTATCCTTTCTGCGTAAATAGGAGATTTCCTTAGTTTAAGATTGCCTCATGTAGAGAATAAAAGTTTTGAGTGACACCTTGAGATGAAGCAGATAATATACCTAAGTCCAGTAGATGCCAGACCAAGGCACAAAATTTACATTTGGTTTTGTTTTTGCTTTATGGAGTTGGATGCCAAATTCCCCTCCCCCCCCCCATGCTAGGTACTTGTTCTGCTACTGAACTATCCTGACAGCCTAAGATGCAAGTTCTTACAAGAGAAAAACCACAAATGTTGCCTCTTCTTGACCTACCTATTCACATGCAATGAATAAAGGGATATGAAAAACATCCATTGTGGTGCTTGGAGTTCTCCTCCGCCATGCCCACCCAAGACAGCAGGTTCACAGGCTCTGCACTGCTGCAGCCTCGTGGGACTTCCTCAGCACACGTAGTGAGAGTGGTAAGGGGCAGCCCAGTGCACTGCAGTCTGACTTTGAAGGCTGGAAAGTAGGCTGGTGGCTGAAGGAGTGATAAGGTGAGGAGGGCTCATAGTGCTCTCTGACAGTTTGTCAGAGCAAAAGATGTACCAGAGTCTCTTTTGTAGCCTGAAAATGGGCCATGTGGGGGGATGCTGGTGGGTGTGGCCTTCACTCTAAGTGGAATGCTCAGAAGGTGAAAAGTCTTCAGCGATAAGAGGCTGGGGGTGAATTCCAGGCTCACAGAGTTAAGCAAAGAGCTGCTAGAGAACAGCAGGAGGAGAGATGCCTTGTCTGCTATTAAAGGAGCAGTATCTGCGAGATCCTCAGCCCTGAAGACTACTGCAAAGAACCCATGGAAGGTTGTGTAAGTGAAAGACCTCAAGCAACCAGTCTCAGAAAACATGTAGCCAAACTTCAAAAGCCCCATCCTGGGAAGAACTTTCCTGCCAGACCTCCACCTGCTCTTTATGGCTTCCCCTTCCCTTTACTGCCATAGTGGAGGGGTCAGGCCACCGCTTAGCAACGCAAAGGAAAAAGAGGAGGAAAGCAGACTAATGGTCAGAGCAGACAGGTACCATACCCCCTTCCTGACACAGCTTCTTGACCCCAGTGAGAGTGAGTTAGGAGAAGGGGGAGAAACATTAACTTTGACTGAGTCTAAAGTATTGACTCTGACGTGCACTGGACACTCTGATCACTACTCCGATGCAGTGTGTGATGACACAGAAATGGGGAGGCACAAGAGCTGCCTCCATTATTACACACTGTGAGGAATTAGCTAGCTCCACTGATGAAACTGAAGCCAAGGGCCAGCCAAATAGCTCAGCGGACTAAAGTACCTGCAAGGAGGCGCAGGGGCTGGAGGTTCAATCCCCGGGCCTGTTATGCCAGCCCAACCCCTGGGGTATGCTGAGAGGGCAATTGAGACTGGGCGTGGTGGTGCACACCTGCAATCCCAGCTCTCGGGAAGCTGTAAACAGGCGGATCACTGTGAGTCTGATCTACTAAGACCCTGAAGACCCTTCCCTAAAGTACAAAAGAAAAAGAAAGAAACTGAAATGAAAGGAAGAGAGAACAGCAGAAATTTGATTTAGTTCTGTGTGCTTGCTCATGCTGGATCTGGTTGCTCATATCCTTTTTAAAATTTGTGTTACTCTTTTGTTCTTTTCCACATTGTGCATTGTCTCAGGGCTGGGGTACCAGAACTGAAAAATTGGACCTCTAAATCTCAACACCCAGTGCCTACATTATACAGTGTCTTCCCCTTGGGTGTGGACAGGAGTTGTGGAAACAATGGGATTCTCACTCATATGGTCATGTTATGCTGTGAAAGATTCTACCTTGGCAGTTTGGATGACAAGAGCCTTGTGCTGGCTCTGAAGCACGGAGCTGCCATGTCATGATTGAACCATGCAGCTAGGACCTGTGCATGACCTCTTTGGACTTTTTGTACTCCACAGCCAGCAGGCAGGCTCATTCCTGCAACCATAGGGAGACTAATCCTGTCAACATGAACAAGTGTGGAAGAGGCCCATGCCTTTGCATGAGATCACAGTCCTGGCTTGGGGACTGAATAGCAGGCTCAGCTGACCCATCTTATGAGCATTGCTTTACGCCTCCATTTTTGCTATAACTAGTTATGAGTATGGAAAATTAATCCGACACAGTTGGTTCTGGGAGGATGCTTTCCCTGGCTTCTATGTCAAGGCCTCCAGCATCCTTCAGTCAGTGGGAGAAATGAGAATGCTGAGGGGAAGAAACCAAGGCACATGCCCCTTGCTCTGAGCTATGAATAGTCACTGGGACATCACTGCTTTTGGTAGTTCTGGCCTCCTTCAGGTGACCAGTCAGGAAAGAACTATGTCTTATTTACTTTTCTCTTGTTTCTGAGACAAAATATCCACTACCCAAAGTTACAGTAAAAAAGGGTTATTTCATTCCCAGTTACCACCTCTTTTTTTTTTTTTTTTTTTTTGGTGGAACCAGGGATTGAACTCAGGCCCTTGCGCTTGCCA
>NDGN011481995.1:0-23898 GCA_002564285.1 Tympanoctomys barrerae
GATTGAACTCAGGCCCTTGTGCTTGCCAGGGAAGCACTTATTCTACTGGGCCATCTTCTCAGCCCCAGCACTTTACTGTTTTAATGCATCTGCCAGCCATGAACTGTTTGCCTCTGTGGTATTGTTCTGCCAAGCTGCCATGCCTTGGAGCCAGCCAACTATGAATGAAAACCTCTGTGAACTATGGGCTGCAAAAAGTCTGTCTTCCTTTAACTTTGGGTGTTGGGTATTTTGTCTTAGCAATAGAAAAAGTAGCCAAGACGGGCTCCAAGACAGAAATGGCCTCGTGGTGGACAACTGCTCACCTGATGGCATCCAGGAAGCAGAAAGTGAGGCCGGAAGAACCGGGGACAAGAAAACACCCCTGCAGGTCACACTACAGGGATCCATCTGCTTTGGCCAAGCCCTATCTCCTGACAGCACATTTAGCCATGACATCATACACGTGATGGCCCTGTGGTGTAAGCACTTTCCCAAGACCCCACCTCGGATCACAGATACCTTGGGGGGATGTTGTGGATCGACGTCATAACACCTGGCAGTCCTGTGGAGGGGCATAAAGGAAAGCTAAATGCAAAGTATGTGTTCTGTTTTATTTTCAAGAGTAAATCATGGGGCTGGAGAGATAGCTCAGAAGAATAAGCGTTTGCCTGGCAAGTGCAAGGGTCTGAGTTCAGGTTCCTGGTTCCGCCAAAAAAGAAAAAAAGTAAATCATAATCCTAGGGACTTAGTCTAATGACAAAAATTCACTGCTTTCTTTGCTTGCTACTGTACTGACAGTGAAAATAATTGTCTATTTGTCCTTCTATTATACACACAGGCATACACATGCACATGCACCTACACATGTGCATGTACATACCACACATACACACACATATACACAGGCATGTACGTACACACGTACCTACACCTACATGCACATACGTATGCAGATGCACCTACACATCCACATACATATACCTATGCATACGCATCCACATACATACATACACACACACCCATATCCAGCTAAGATTTCACATGTGCCAAATAGACACTGTCTAGATTGACAGTGAAATGGAAGATTAGAAGAGTACCTGGCAAGTCAGTCCTGTCTCAAAAGTACTTTCTCTGACCAGTACCACACCCAAAACACATAGGCGAAATACTTCAGCCTCTGTAGAGTATTCCAAAAAACATATTTTCTAAGTGTCTTAGTTTTCTATAAATGTAAATACATTAGTTAAGGGATTTTTCTCTGTTTATGGTAAACCCCAAGTCGAAGTCAGTTTGAATTCCTCTCAATCAAGAAATTTAGTGATTTGTTTCTTGCTATATTGATTCCTGGCCAGGGAGATGGCTCAGCGGCATAAGCGCGTGCCTGGTAAGAGCAAGGACCCAAGTTCAATCCCCAGCTTACAAAATATCTATGTCTATGTCTCTGTCTATCTCTATCTCTATAGCTGTATCTATATCTACATCTACATCCTAAGAATAGCGTACGAGAAGGTAACCAGCAAAATGATTTTTCAGACAATCTGAATAGCCAGCACCAACGCCTGCCTTGGTCCTAGCAGCTGCCAGACTCATGACTCACTGAACAGGACGGTAAATTTCAACCTTACTTGATTTTGTTAATTGGTGTAAATGAGATCACTGTAGGGCGGTTGTTAATTGCTGGTTTTCATCAAATACCTGACAGGGAAGTGGAGATGATGTGCGAATTTCAATTATATTCACTTATTTGAACATCGTGTGAATGGGAAGCTACACGTCTGGTGATCTGGGTTAGTTGGCCTCACTCTTTAAAATGAAAACTCATGCACAGGAAGAGCAGCCTATCACAGTGCTTTTTGCACATGAAAACTGGGAACAGTCTAAATATTAATTAATCTCTGGCAAGCGCAAGGGTCTGAGTTCAATTCCTGGTTCCGAAAAAAAAATAAATATTAATTAAAATAGAACACTTCAAGTGATGTATGATACACAACAAATGTATTCTGAAGGATGTTTAGTGGTGTGACAGGGTAGCAAAATAGTTGATACAGTGCATATAATTTTTGAGGGCACACTTTGAATACATAACAAAATAAAAATGTGTAGATCCTGCATCCAGATGTGCGTGCTGATTATGCACGGATGGACTAATCATGGGTGCTTTCCTTGCAGGACTTCTGTATTACTTTGGGGAAAGTTCTATGCGATGCGGTCCTTATCAACTTAAACATTAGATGCTGAGTGCTGCAGCCAAGCCAGGAATTTGGGAGTCTCGTTTTCTTCACCAAATGGACTTCATAAGGTATGCCCATGTTTTCCATTTAATTTTTCTAGATACCTATTCCCTTCTAATGACCCTCTTGTTAATTTCACAAGCTTTTCCCATGTCAAAATGGGAGTTGTGTTTCCATCTCATTGTGAACTTTCAGGTGTAGCCCGGGTCTGACTCACTGGTCGGTGCTGACACTGGCGGCGGCTGGTGCACGTGGGGCTGTGCTGGGTGCTTGAGCTGCTGGGAAGTCCGCGGTGCAGGTGGGGGCAGGTCGCACGGAACGCAGCACAGCCCTCTGAGGTTGGTCCCTGCATGCACTTTGCTTCCACACTCTTAGGCCGTTAACTGATTGGCACAATCTATCAAAACCAAGTAAAGTGGAAGGTAAAGTGCCCCAGGTGCCCTTGGGCAGATGACACAAGTGATGACTCGTGACCCTGGCAGTGCAGGTTGTACACAAGTTGCTCGGTTGCTGGGCTTCTCAGCACTTCTCAGGACCTTCAAGGGAAGCTAAATGCTTGAAGCCTGCTTTGTGAAGACAGCAAATGAGCAGACGAATGGGGAAATAAAGAGAAGGGGAGCCCAGGCAGTCGGAGAAAAGAACAGTTGAGGACCTATCGGGCCACTCCTGGGTGCTAACAGATTCCGGTTGGCTGGCACCTGCGGCCATCCTTTAGTCCCCACTGGAGCTCCTAGGTGCCCAAATGTGCTGAGGTTTCTAACCAAGCCCTCCTTGCTCTAATCAGTGGCTTCCACTGGCCCCGCTCTCTCATTTCTGTGCCCCAGCCCTGTTCACAAAGCACAAGGGGTATGTGTGCCCGTGCCCGGGAGTATTGGTTGGCTGCTCCCAGCTGGCCTATGGTTGAATGCGAGAGTCCATCCCTCCCCTGGCCAGACTGCTTCCGATCTTGCTCTGAGCGTCTGGCTGGTTTCTAACCACCCCACTTAATTTGGAGCCCCATGGCTGTTTCATCTGGATGACCTCAGTAGACCAGGCACCATGGCCGGGGCGGCTGCAGCAAGGGCAGAGGCTCACGTGGGCACAAAGCAGCCTGAGCTGACACGAGGAGGAGCCAAGCCTGCGCCTGGTACACATTTCACAAGGTGCGCCAGCCTGGCCCCTGGTGGCACACTTCTGGCAGGAAACCCAGAGGGACGCCCAGATATACCACCAATAAGGCAGAGAGGCTGGCGGCGGCGTGGACTTCTCCTTGCCTGCTAGCTCTCCCAGGCGGTCCTGCTCGCGGCCCGAGCTTTTCTTTTTCCTGCACAGCACCCTTTTCTCCCTGAGCGCTTCTGCACTTTCCTTTCCTTCTTTTTTCTGTCCTAAAATAAAGAGTAATCTTTCACACTTACCAGTTATCCCTGTCAATTCATTGAAAGAGACCGTAAGATCCTGGGAAATACTGTGAATCTGCACTCCAAGTAGTTTGTTCAGGGCACTTCGGCCTTTCTTTTCTTTTAGCCTTTGAAAGATACTTTCCCCCACTTACCTACTTCGATTACAGTCCATATGGCCATATTATAAGCATTATCGATGAATTGATGACATGGGATTGCACTAACATATCTTAGACTTACATTTTTGTAGGTAATATTTCAATAAAAACATGTAGCAACAGTGTTGAAAGGTGGCATGTAAACATTACTGCACAGCATTGCTGATGAATAATAAAGAATCTAGTAGATATTTAGTAAAAAAGAAGCTTCAGGCTGAGGCAATGCTCTCATAGCAAAGGGAAGCGCACCCCCACTGCCGAGGACTGGAAAGCAGAAGCTAGCCCTCGAGAATGGCTGAGGGCAGAACTGTGCGGCAGCCAGGTGACTCCACTTGTCCAAGGAGGGCCTGGCTAATAGTGCAGGCGCCTGCTGCTGTGGCTTAGAGGCTCTGCGCGTGGAGTCACTCTCAAGTGACTGCATTAGTTTTACTAAAGGGTCATATGCCCCATCTCAGTTACTGTCCTCTTGTTGCTGGGGCCAAATACCCGACACCCCAAATTAAGGAAAGAAAGCTTTGTTTAGCTCACAATTTGTGGAAGTTTCAATCTCTACTCAGCCAGCTCCAAGGCAGAGTGGCACGTGGCAGAGGGCAGCAGCTCATGGCAGCAGAAAACAGCAGGAGCAAAAGGGAGGAACAGCAGCCACTGACAGCAAGTCTGTCTCCCTTGTGCTGCCTTCAGGCTGTCTGCCCCAGGCCTGGTATAGCACTCACACCCGTAATCCCAGCAGCACTCATACCTATAATCCCAGCAGCACTCACATCCATAATCCCAGCAGCACTCATACCTATAACCCCAGTTATCACAACCTCTAAAAATCTACCCAATGACTGCATGAAGCTTTGGGGGGACAAATAGACATAGACTATGACATGACCTTAGTCATTAATAACTGAGCTTAAGTCCCCCCTAAATAACATTGTGATAATGCAGAATCTCCTCACTGTGTTGAAGGTGAGCTAATACTGGTAAAGAACCCCAATTAACTGCTTTATATGAGAAACATAAATTTTTCTGAAGCCTAAAGCTTATACAGTTTTCCAGCTCTCATGTAAGGAAGTTAAAGAAAAGAAAAAAAAAAAAAAAAAAGCAATGCAAAACTAAGTATGTACCAGCCAGCATCAGTGGAGAAGTCAGAGTGCAGACCCAGCACCTCTTCTTTAATGGCCCGAGAACACTTGTGAACACCTCCTTCTTTGGCTGTGATAATACCCTGAAGGCGCGCAGCAGACCAGAGAGTGTTCGAGAGCGACAGCCGGCCCTGGCCACCCGCCCCCCCCCCCCCAGTGAACATGTTCTTCCCACTTTCCAGTGTGTGTCCTCTGTTATGCTTCCGGTTTACCCCTTGGGCTTCTCACACAAGATAAAGAATGAGGTGTGTAAGCTTGCGTGTCCAGTTTACTTCACTTCAGTTACGGTCTTGAGGGGCATTCACGTTTCTACAGCTGAGTCTAGCTGCGTCTTGTCCGCCTTTGCAGCTCGCACCTTCCCCCCAGACTGCACCGGAATGTGTCCTCCTCTCCTGATTCCCCCCTCTTCTTACCATTGGTTTGGTGCAATCACTATTCACTACATTTCAAAGTCAGTAATATGTCAGCTTGATTGAACAGCAAACTCCTAAGAGTCCGGGAAATCTCAGATCTGAGTTTGTCTGCTGATTTGCACACAGGCCAGCCAGCAGAGAGGGGAAGACCCAGGTTGGTGGCCAATGGCACCAGCCATTAGGCTCATAGCCTGGATAGAATGAAAAAGGAGAAGAAGGAAATCTGCCAGTTTTTTAAGAATTGACTTGTTGATCCACTGTGTCTTTGGTCTTAACCAACTGGTCTCCAATTTGTTCATCTTTCCAATGCTGTCTGCATGGGCAGCTGCCCAGGAAGCTTCCAGGCCTTTGACCTTGGCCTGGGGCTGTGTCCTTGGCCCCTCTTTCTCAGAGGATTCCATCTGCTGAGGCCAAGCAGTGCTGGTTCCTCCTGTTTTCTAGAACACGAATGGTCCTGTGGGTTCTGTGGGCTTTGATCTGTGACTACCTAATAAATCCCCAGCACAATTACACAAGTATTTACTCTGGTCTGCTCCTCTGCTGATTAACACAGTCAGTATGTGCTTGTGGTGTTAAGGAAGCTCCTAGGCATGTTGACGACTTCCTTCCGATCTTACACATCTTCTTGTTCTTCCCCAGCCTTGTTCTTGTGAGCCGGTCAGAAGTTCACTGTTACTGTTTTCGGCACAGGCCCGAGGTAGGAGGCGGGCAGTATTTTCTGATGTCCTAACTTTTTGCAGTCATAACCGTAAGAGAACATTTATAGGAAACATAACAGGTCAAAAGACAGTCAATAATTATTTGAGCTGGGGAAGGTTTAAATTAGTCTTTTTAAAAAAATGTGTTATATGAATAAATTTCATGGGCTTGAATGTGCTATGTGATTTTTCTAAACATCTAAAGGGTTTTTAAAGAGGAAGGTTATCTATAATTAAAGTGGTAAATCTTTAAGTAGTAGTTAAATTATGAATAAGATCTTAAAGACTGGTAGAAATAAAGATGAGGCGAGCAGTTAAGTTATAAATAGTTGTGTGTGTGTGCATGGGTGTGTTGCCTGTGTCACATATATCTAAATACACATACACATATACTTTTTTGTTTGGTTTGGCATGATTTTTCACATTAACATATTATATATTAAGACAACAGGTTACCACAGAGTAGATTAAGCATCTTGAGCTCCACAGGAGACATGAGGAGAATTAGCAAGCACATGAATCCTTAATAAGACAACTCACTGAGAAGATACACATGTCAGGGAGGTAATGAATCTAAATATGTTTTGTATTATGACTATCATAGAGATAGATAAGAGATATCAAGAGAAAGGTAGAGAGATCTAAGTAAATACAGTTTGAAATATATGATGGATTTTACAAAAGAAGAAGAATCTGTAAGTATCCCTGGCTTTCCCATCCCATCTCTTGCAAGCGCAGGACGACACTGGGTCCATGGGGCTGACTTTTCTCCCCCACACTGGTGGACCCCAGGAGGGGCTGCACCTTCTTGTGGAGGGGAAAGACCCGTTGCTCCTGCCATGGGCCTTGGATGGCACATGGTGGCCATGACTCACGGACCGGTAGAGGTGACACTGTAGCAGTTCCAGGCCCAACCTGTAGGAGGGTTGGCACCTTCGGTCTTGGAACCATTAGGGAAGGAATCTAAGTTCCCTGCTGAGGCACCCATCTGGTGAGGCCCAGGAAGTACGGGATGGAGGAGAGGCTGGATGTGTTCACCCCCGCAGCTGCTGCTCTGAGATTGGTGCATGAGGTCACATGGGACTTCTGCTCCCCGCTACACACCATGGGGACCTCTGTCAGCATCTGCCTGGATTCCTGGCCAGGAAATTTTAAAACAGAATGAGACTTGTGTCGCGTAAAGCCACTTTGGGAATGTGCATTATGTAATAATAGATAACCAGAAAACTATAAATTCAATCACTTTAGGAAGAGATATAATGTTAATTTTGGGAGGTGGCTTTTTACAGACATTAACCAGCATAGTTATTCTATTAAGGATACTGCATCAAACTATAATTCAGAAGTAAGCACCTCCCTAAGCAGAGGCCATCAGATACCTGCTATCTCCTCGGCGCAGATGACTCTGGTCCTGAAGCCCCTGGAAATGCTGAGCTGCGGGTCTTTGTGCTTTCCTTGTGCCTGTGTCCAAGACAATTGGGGAAGTTCCAGGGAAGGACTGCGCGGCCCTCCCCAGCAGCCTGCCCTGCCTGGGAGCTGCTCTCTAACGAGGATTCAGCGACTCAGGCACTCAGTGAGCACAGAAGCATCAATCCAGGCGGGCTCGTCAGGGGTGGTGGGAGTTTATGCTAATACGTGTGGGAGGCGCGTTCTTCGCTGCTCTGCAGTGTGCTGCCTCTAAAACTTGGAGCTGCGGGAACTCTAGAGGGAGCGCAGTTCACAAGTGTTTTCTTCCTCCTTGTCCAATACTAATAGGTACTAGCTGCCAACATCCTTGTTTTTCTCAATTACCACGTTGTTCTTGTAGGTAAAAGTTTGTTAAATCTCAAATACACAAGATTAGGAAAGTGCACATTGAAGTTGGGCATGTGTAATGTACATATTGAAATTAGACTGTCACCAGATGAGTAAGATATATAGGCCCAGTTTATCAGCCCTTCTGCAATGAGTTTTCTGTAATTTAGGTGAATGAAAAATAGGTTCAGCATAAATAGTATTACAGGAGGAATAATTAAACCAATGCTTGCTTCTGGTGCTAGAAAAGGGTGTAGAGAAGAGAGAAGGCCAATGTGTTAGTGACACAGAAAGGCAATGTCCCATTGCTTGGGACACCTTCCTCATGCGGGGTCTTCTGTGCTCTTCCATGTGGGCTGGGGAGGCCCAGGCTGCAGTTCAAACTGTGTTTTTGTCATGCTGGACAATATGTTATTCCTGCTAGCAAAACCAGTATTCATTTAAAACAAACTATTTGTCACAAATCTCTCTCCCTACGTGTTCCCTTCCCGGTGAAGACACAATGTGACAAGAAGCAGGTCTCACTGTCTGTATCTTTCTGTAACTTGCCCACTGAGGTAATCAGTTCTTGTGTGACAAGAAACCGGACAGAGGAGAGCTGAAGTCTCCAGAAGCGTGGCTCACGTGGCGTGCACACTCGGAGGTACAAAGCTATCGATTAAGTCATGTCACGATTTGTGGAAAGGACACAGAGGAAGTCATTTTCATGGGAAGCAGGGAAGGGATTTTTAAAAAGACAAAAGGGCTTTCTTTGCAAGAGTCACTTGAGGTAGGTGATACCTGTATTCTGACAAAACGTTCATTAAGTACCCCTGCGTGCCGGGCTCTGTGTACCTGCTAGGACTTAGCGACATCGGCCACAGAGGCTTGCCATCCACAGAGGGAGAACCGGGTGGGACTCCGTGGGCTGGGCAAAGGCTTCCTAAAGTAAGTGACATTTGTTTGAAGAGAGAACAGGAGTTGGAGTCCCCCCGCCCCCTGCCCCTGCCACCAATCCCCTGCCCTCCCACTGAGGCAGCAGCACGAACAGATACTGTTGACTACTTTTGCTTACCTAAAGTCTAAAGTCGATGATGCGGCAATGGAGGGTTCATAAAGGAAGCGAAGCATTGCATTTGGCATGCTAGAGAATTCCTCCTGGCTCCAGGTGGTGCCATGAAGCAGGGCCTCCGACTGTCAGCCAGTTGTCATCTGTCTGTCGGGAATCACAGTAGGAGTCCTTCATGAGAGCAAATCTAGGTAGACAGCACCTTCTTCCATTTAATGAACTCTGGATGGCATATTCAGTTTGCTGTCTGTTTTGTCTCAGCGGGTGAACATCTTTCCTTTTCTCTGGCTCTTTATTTGCCTTTTGTGACAATAACTGTGTCTCCATATTCCAGGCACCACCACGTGCCAAGCATCGTGTGTTCCCCTCTCACCTCTCAGCAGCCCTCCGACGGAGGTGCTGCCCTGTGTTTCCCCGGGATGGCAGGGCCTGGGAGCATTACTGCCCACAGTCTCACTTGCTACGCATAATGCTGGGACGCACACTGGCCCATCTCTCTGTCCGCTTCACACCCTGCAGTGTGAACTGCCAGGGTGGCTTGGGGCAGGAGAGTGGAGGGCTGGTGCCGTGCTGGGCACGGGGGAGTCAGGCAAAAGGCAGGCTCAGGCGCCTCTTCACCTTTGGTGGGCAGCGGGCGTTTCCTCCACTGCATCTCCCCAGTGCTCCCTGCAGATTTGTTATGAGTGAGAAGTGCCAGGCTTCTCCATGGAACATTTCACTATGTGTTGTGGCTCAAAACTAACGTGAGCCTGGGAGACCTGTGTATGTGGATGGTGGCTGGGTCGTGGCGTGTTCTGTGCTTGCTGATGGATCCATCCTATGGGGGTTCAGTAGCGAAACGCGCTGTGAGGAGTCGGGCTTGGTGGGAGGTGGTCACTGTGGTGACCCCGAGGGTGCGCTCTCATCCTCGTCCCTTCTCTTGCGCTGTTTCCTGGTAGCTTGGAGACGGCAGCCAGCAGCGCTGTGTCTGCCTTGGAGCCCGGTGGCTATGGCCTGGCAGCCCTGAGATCATGAGCCAGGATAAGCCCTTCCCTTGTGAAACTGGGGTTCTGAGGACTTTCTAGCAGAGGGAAGGTGATTGATACATTATGGGGGTGCCTTCACTTCATTGTATGGACAGGTTTTCCTAGCGAATGGAGGACTAGGGCTTGGAGTTCTTGTTGCTGTCCCAAGGCCCTGTAGGACAGTGGCTCTCCTCTTGAAAGCCCTCCTGACCACCTGGCCTTGCCTTGCGTCCCCTAGAGCCCCCACCCGTACTCTTCCAAGCATGCTCTGTGGACCGGGGAGATGGCCCTCCCTGGGAATGAGGTGGGCAGGTACGCGGAGCTCAGCGCCACGCTGGTCTTCTGAGCGAGGATTTTCTTGTCAGCATGACCCGGGTGCTTCACGGGCACAACTAGGCCTGAGAAACACTGTTGGGCACCTTCACATCTCTCACTGGGGACGCATCTGCCTGTGGCCAGAGTGTATCAGCCTCGCCTGCGATCCTGGGGAAGTAAAATGCAAGTCTTCAGACTGCAAAAACATGTGTTGTGTCTGAACTCTAGTGATAGCACCTAGAACTCCTTTTAAAAGTTCTCTGTGAAATTCTAATGTTCACCTCTCTTTCAACCTTGACAAAATAGGAAAACCCCATTTTGACATCATTACATAATGATGCCTTGTCTTTTGCAGAGACTATTTCTAATAAAAATGCCATGTAATCAGTTCCTGTTTTATTCTGAACATTTGGCTTTTAAAGTGTCATGCAGATATAGTGGTAAAGGTACTTAAGAATACTCTAAAATTTATCTGGGAAAATATGTTGCACAGTTTCTTTTGTGTAGCCTTTCTACTATTATCTTGATCTGCTCAGATTTTAGTTTGCCATGTAGCAATCAGTGCAAACTCCAATGCTCAAGTTCAGCATGCCGGACTTTTTGAGGTATTCAAACATGGAGTCCCACACCATGCAGACACGCATGTGGGAAAGCAGCAGTTGAATACTTTCCATTTCTATGAAATCACAAAATTTGAAGTCTTTCACGTCAACACATGAGAGTGAGAAACGCACAGAGGAGTGAGATGCACTCTGTTCATTAGCTTCTGTTATGCGCTGCGTCTGGGTCTCCCCTAAAGCCTCATGCGGTCGTGGGAGGGCTTCTAGAGTGTCTGACGGGCTTGTGGCCTGGTGCTGGGATTGCGGGTGATGCTGCACCTGTTCTTGGTGGTCTCCGTACAGTACAGTATAAGGAGGGAGAGAGGCCTGCCCTCCCCTCTGTTCCTCTTGGTGCTTTGGCTGTCTTCTGCTGCCTGGAACTGCTGCCCTGTGCCATGTGCCGCTCTGCACTGGAGCCGGCCAGGTATGGACTGAAGCCCCCACAGCCTGTGAGTTAAGGCGTGGCTGAAAGCATTGCCAGGGGCCACTTCTGTGTATAACTCAGGGCTCAGCAGTATTCACCTGTTATTGGCACCCAGGGAGATAAACCTCATTAGATCTGGGCTGTGACCATAATAAAAGAGGTATTTGTGTTAGTATCTGAAGTATTTTTATTAATATTTCGAGCTTGAATAGTACCTTGTGGGTGGAGGATGCATTGCTCCTGCAGGACCTGCTACAGATGGTTACTGAAGGAGGAAACTCTTGGGTTCTATCAGCAAGCTCACTCTCCTGCTCAGCAGTGTGAATGTGTGCTGGGAACACAACACTGGGTTTTGTGGGTCAGCTGTGTAACTGGTGTCTTGACGCACGATTGGGGACCAGACACTGACCTCAGGCCTTCATGCCGATGACCTTGCTGGCCCTCCTTCCTGCCTGCTTCATGAGGGATACAGGTTCTAATTTCAGGTAAAATTGAGGTCTCCATGAGGCAGGAAAAGGCAGCGTGAGATAAGAGCTCTTCTGTGCCTCCCTGGGAGTTAAGTATCTGAGAGTGTCCCCATAGGCCGGGCGGAGTGTAGTGGTGGGGTGGCTGCCAGGGTGCGGCCGTGTTCCTGGTCCAGTGATCAATTTTTAAAAGACTGAGCCATAGCAAACAAAGTTCTGTGGTGCTATCATGACATAGAAGGTGAGACCCAGAGAGCCCAGAGTGGCGGTGTCCCCAACACAGACTTGAAAGCACTGTGACATTTGTGGAGCTTTAGGTGGGAAGGACAACCTAGGGACAACTTGACATCTCATGTTTACTCATCCGTTCACTAGAAAACACAGTCAGAAGCACTTTGGCCTCCGGTATCAACCAGCATCGCTATTTTGAACCGCTGTCTTCTATTTGGGCTGCTAAGGAAGGGCCTGGACGACTGAAGTTGTGGGTGGACCACGCGCAGAGCCGAGGGGTGTCCGTCCACAGATGATGGGAAACACCTAAACCACTGAAGTAGCACGTGCACGACTGAGGAACGCCTGGGCTGGGAGAGCAGCCTGTGAATGCTGAGGTGGCAGCTGGACCAGGGGAGAAGCGGTCAGCAGCAATATTTATTTATCATTTTTATTGATTTTAATGAGAAAAAAGATAAAATAGTGATGAAACAGTTTCCAAACAGCTTAGTAGGACAGTTACAATAATTAATACTTTGCATATTGTTGACCTTGTAGTAGTTATTCCAAGGACAAGATGCAGACATGATATCTTGTCTAAACAGTATTAGTACAGACTTTTTTGCTATCAGTTGCTAAGCAACCTAGTGTCATGTGTTACTGACTTCACAAAAGTGTGAATAAAAGACAGTTTTGTTGTGAAAAAAAGGGGTGGAAAATAAAAAATATATGCATGTGTACACAAGAGAGTTAGGGTAGATATACAGCTGCACAATACTTAAAATTAGTTTCAGATATGATCCTGCAGAGAAAGTCTGTGCAGCGACCGTGCAGGCCGCCGCCTGACGCTGTAGTGGATGAGGAAACATGCAGAAAAAGCAAACAGACTTTCCAGATAAAGCGAACCCAGCAAGGGCACATGATTTGGACCAAGTTAGGCTGAAATTCTCATCAGGCCTAGAACTTGAACTCAGTTCTATTCTTCTGAGCCATGTCTTCCGTTTTATTGTAGAAGTTAAAAGAACAATGCATTCATTTTACAAATGCTTACTGTAAATAGAAAAGACTTCACATGATCTCTTTTTATATTGTTACTATTTTTATTATTTCACACTTTGCCTCTCATGGACAAGAAAATTTGCTGAGTTACTGAGAAAGAATTTTTTTTTTGTCTAGAATCTTTCCTTGGCAAGGATTCAGTTTCATTTCCAAATGGAAAGTAAGATGCTGCTGCGGCCCTGTGGCTGCCAAAGCCACGCTGTCGGTGATGGTGGAGGCTAAGTCAGTAGAGGAAGGTCAGAGGCTTGATGGACCTCCTGAGGCACCCTATATGCAGGGTGGGCTGGCGCATGCCTCTCCTGCTCTTGCCTTTCGTCTTGGAAAATGACGCGGATGCGCTGGGAGACTAGGGCGTGGCAAAGCTGGCTGGGGAAGCAGGCGGGGCTTGTTGAGTACAGGATCCCAACACATGCGCAGAGCAGGTCCCTAGGCCCTGAGCAAGGACTTCTCAGTAGCACTTGAGCAGGTTGCTAGGAGGGTGGCTTAGACCTGGTGTCGGCATGAGGTGGGGGACCCCAGCACCACCTCGGGACCTGTGCAGAAATTCTCTTGGGCTTCCTGAGGATCTGGAACACGTGTAGGGTGCAGACCTCACGGGGGCCCTCTCTCCTGCCTCCTCGTGCGCCTTCCCTGCTTTCCGAGGGCGCCCTTTGCACGGCCCACGCTCCTTCTGCACAGCATTTCTTCCCCGCTCTTCACTTTTGCTTTTTCAAATGAACTGAGTCACTGTTTTAACCACTTTATTCAGTTCTTTGTAGAAGAGAAGAAAACCCTGAAATCTAACTCTGGAGGATGCGGTAAGTACCCAGAACCAGTAACATTTCACTGGAGACCCACTTGTAGAAGGAACCACCTGACAACACTATTGATGCTTACATAAGAAATTCCAGTCAAGGTTTGGGTAACAAAAACATTATTATCAGAAAATCATTGTTTATAAGAAATACTGTAAAGGAAAGATGGCAATCTACTGGTGTAGAGACCCTATGAATCTCACAAAGCTTGTTTCTTAATTTGCATTTTGAAGTTATTCCCATTGTATGGACTGTATCCCTTTTTTCGTTGGATTTTATCTGTTAAGGCAGAAAGATAGATGATTACATTTGGATTTGTAGCCATTGTTAGGTTTTTCAGTGGTGCAGCCGAGAGGCAGAAATAAAAGAAGGGGGAGGGGAGCTTTTACTAACTCTGGAGACAGGGAGAGGATCGATAGCAGGCGAGATGGGGGATCCTCTGACCTGAGACGGTGGAAGGCTGAGATTATGGATTCTGCTAGGGGTGGAGTTTGAGGGGCAGGTTTAGTAGCACCTGGAGGCTGACTGGGGTCTCCTATGTGGCACAGGAAAGGTGAAAGGAAATTGTATCCAGGACTGGGGTGGGGAAGAAGGAGGAGGTGGCCTTTGGGAAGATAAGCTGTTGTTTTGGGGCTTCAGCTATGTTAAAGACCACCATAATAATCCAGTGATTTACACCTGGGCCAGAACTGATCAGCCATCATGGCCCAAGGCAGAAGCCTGGTCAACAGGACCCTTGTTTTTGTGGCGCAGGGGCACAGGGAAGGGCTGCAGAGAAGTGGGACCTCCTGCCAGGGCTGTGGGTCTGCGGGTGCTGGAAGCAATGACTCAGCAAAGCTAAGTCTGAAAATCAGTTCTGACATGGCAATAGGCACAGACCTTGGCTGTTGGCGTTAACAATCTGGGAAGGGAGGCACTTGGTGTCTTGGCAGAGGTTTTCTTGAAATATATACTACAAAGAAAAAAGTACAGGATAACAGTGTCACAGAAAAAAAGACAAACCAAAGAATCAATGAGGTTGTAAGAAATCATTCTATGCAATTTTATATCACATTTTTCTTCTTTTATTTTAAATTAAAAAAAATATTTTATTTGTTTGGTACAGGGCCTCACTGTGCAGGTCCGACGCATGGTGATCCTCCTGTCGCAGCCTCCCCAAAGCTAAGATTATAAGTGTGCACTGCCACGTCCGGTTTTGGTGGCTGGCACAGCCTCACCTGGGGCTGGCACAGCACATGATGCCAGGGAGCGAACCTGGGTCCTTGTGCTTGCCAGGCAGGTGTTCGTGCTGCTGAGCTATTGCCCCAGCTCCAACAGCTTCCTTCTGCTTGGTTCAGATTCCTTGGCTTATAGACTAGATTCTGTCCTTCAGTGAAGTTAATCAGGAAGGCAGAAGTAAAGGAAAAGTAGCCCCTGATCCTCCAGGACTTCGGGTACTCTGTCATGGTGGATGCAGGAACAGGAGCTGCAGGGACCGCAGGGCTACTGCCTATCTGAGCAGCAAGGGCAGGTTATCTGATGCAGCGGGATGCTGGCCCCCCCTTGCTCATCTGCCCACTGTCCTTCACAGGGCTGCTGTCAGATTTTAAAGCTGAAAACTCTAAAGCCATGCACACATGGGACTTGCAATGTGTCTGACTTGTTGAAGGTGGTCTGGTGATTAAAGTGCAGAGGTGGCCGTGTCCGGCACTTCTCTGTGAGCTATGTTGCCTAACAAGGGCAGATGGTGCCCCGTGAGAGTGCCAGCCCCAGCCCGCCTGCCCTCTTTCATGGTCTGTTCTTGCTTGTCCAGAATGAGCCAAGTTGCCTACCGAGGGACAGAGCTCTGGACTGCAGTGTGGTCAAGCCAAGTGGGATGTATAATGTGTGATGCCACTTTCCAGCCTTGAGCTGACCCAAGAGGGACCACCGGCTCTCAGATGCAGTGTGGACCCATTGCAGACCAAGAAGAGGAGGCACTGAACAGGCATCCGGGTGGCTTGTGCTTGCCGGACTGTCGCGGAGCTCAGTTGCTCAGAGGAAATCAGGGCTGAGAGCTGGGCAACCCAGCTCCACCAGACCTGTAACCTCTGTACATCTCCTGCCAGTTGTGCCTCTGGCTCTGCTGGGAAGAGGTTCTGGGGCTTCCAGCAGCAGAAGGGGAGGCCTGGCCATGTGGGGGTGGCCCCACAAAGCAGCAAATGTGGGAAAGAAAGAGGAAGATGCTGCCCATCTGCATTTCTTCCTCTTAACCCTAGAATAATGTTCCCATTCCATTCTCGGAGGGAAGGGCTAAAGCCGCTGCGGAAGTCAGCGTGGGCGTTGGTGCCACACCTAGCCGGAGGAAGGTGAAGGGAGAGACCGCTGCCCGCACGGCCTCCTCCTCTTACCTGTTTAGAAGACACTTTCCTTAGGATACGGAGGTTTGGTGTCTGCTGGAATCCCAGGCTGCGAGGGCGGGTGGGGCTGAGCTCTGCGCCTGCTGGCTCTCCGTCCTGAGGCAGCTGTGCCGACGCAGGCTCCCCACACTGCTCTGTCTTCTTACTTTTTCCTAGAAGAGCCGGGTCTTGAAATCTGATAATGCGGATGGTAGCGTGCGAGTTGACAGGAACGTTTTTCTAAGCTAGTTTGTTCATCTCAGAGGAAAACTGTTTCTTTTGGGGCTGTACAACTTCTAGCTCTTCCTACTTATTCTCAGTTCTTTGGCTGTCTACTTCCTTGTCTTTCCTTCCTACTGAGGATTAGGCCCAGAGCCTTCACACTGAGCTGTACCCCAAGATTGCATTGCTTTGGGGCAGGATCTTGTTAAGTTGCTACGTGGTCCAGGCTGCACTCCACTGCGAGCCTGCTGCCCGAATCTCCTGGAGCCCTGGGGTTAGAGGTCTATGCTCCCTGCCGGCCTGTCCTGCCTTGGTCTTATTTAGGAATGAATGTCTCTGGAGTCAGGAAGCCTAGACTGCCAGACGTCTCCGTGCTATGGCTCTGTCTACATGTCCTCCCAAAGCCTCATGCAGCCGTGGGGGCGGGCGGAGCTTGGAGGCAGCTGAAGCTAGAGTTCGGCACTGAGTCTTGCTCCAACGCTGGGGTTACAGACACCCTTGATCTTTTAGGGCACTTATGACATCAGCTGTGCCTGGCACTCCCATTCTGCTGGAATATTCAAGGAAATTGCAGCCACCCGATCATGTCCCTATTGCAGTGACAGGGGAGGGAAGCCTGTCTGGTTCCCTTGCTTCCGTTTCTTTTGCACCACACCCACCATCCTGCCCAGTGCAGGCTCTTAGAAGTCCACCATGAGGCTGCTTCCCTGCCTGACTCCATCACACCTGCCTAGTCCTTAGGAAAATAATTTTAAACTTTTTTCCTGGAATTTCAGTCCTTGATAAATAATGACAATGATGGATCACTGAGTGGATTAAATTTCCATTTGTATCCCAAAATAGATACAGAGTCATGAATGGAAATCTGACTGTAACTTAAAAAGCGAGTGGTAGTGCTCTGCCGTGGCTTTATTGCACCTATAAAACACAGATGAGTTATCTCGCTTGGAGCCTGGGTGAGGCTGGCTGGGGACCTCCTGCACTGTGAGTCAGAAGTCATACACTGCTCTGGGACTTTTATTCCCCATCCACATGCAGAACAGCTTCATCTCCCATTCAGAGTCCAAGTTCACAGAGTGTCACCAGCCCAGGGGCCCCTCCTCCTGACATCTCCGAAATCATGCACAATTATCTCTCAGATTTCTTTATCAATATTTTTAAATCCTGAAACTATACTTGACTACTTGGATGTTAGTATTGAAAGTTCCTTAGATAGGAAATAACTTATGGATTATTTATCCCTGGGAGCTCAAGGAGGAGACTATGAGGGCCTGGGTGATGGTGGTGGTGGTGGTGGTGGTGGTGGTGTGGTGGTGTGTGTGTGTGTGTGTGTGTGTGTGATGATTCAGTCTTTTTGCGGGGGGTGTTGAAATGTGTCAGGAGACTATAGATTTTCTTGGTTCTCAGTTTGGTCCTGGACCCAGATATAGGGTAGGGCACAAGTCCCAAGATATACAGAGACGGTCTCCATAGGGGAAGACGGGGAGCTAGCAAGGGAAACGGCCTGTCTTCTCCTGTAGTCTTCCTAGAGGGCGCCTGTGTAGGCTGGAGCAGTAGCTTCGAGGGACGTCAGTCAGAGTTAGAGAACCGTCCCAACACCTCCCAGGAATCTGTCCACTTCAGATGGGAGTTCTTCTCATTAGAGACCCCACGTGCTCCAGGGGGCTGTCTGGGGAGAAGTCCTTCTAAATCACAAGGAGCTGTATTTTCTAAGTTTTGTCTATGAAGCTTTGCTGTATCATTTTCTGGGATTTTGTATTTATTAATCTCTGGTTTTAGATCCAAATTTAACAATAGTATCTGAGCATGTAACAGTTCCCTACAATGCAGGCAGTGATTATACGCTGAAAATATGCGATAAAAATGAAACTGTGAATCCTATTTCAGAAACCCAACACTATGCAGCATGATAATCTAACTGGAGGGGGCACTAATAAGCTGTAACTATATATTTTTTGATAGTGTTCTTTTTGTACTGGGGATTGAACTCACTTGCTAGGCAGGCGCTGTGCCACTGAGATGTATCCTTGGTCCTTCTGTATTCTAATGGGAGAATATTTGACTGTCTAAAACCTTAGTATCATTTTCTATTAATTACTTACAGTTTCCATTCTAAATGGGAAGACACGCTGCTCATGGCGCCGATCACTTAAGTTCTGGACTTCAGAGAGAATGAATGCATGTGATGCCATACCATGTCACGGTCTTCATTCCATCCCAGATCTCCCTGAAGCACAAGTGACAGCCACAGCGGTCCCTGCTCGATGGCTGGAGGCTGCAGGTATCACAAGCCCTGTGTATGTTCTTTTATGCATCTGTAGCTCTGCAGAAAGTCAACTTATATATTCAAGTTCTAACTTTAACAAAAATAATATACTAAAATAGGACCACTGGCATAATATACGGTAGCAAAACTGCAAGCCAGCACCGCCACTCTCACCAGTCATGTGCAGTGGGGCCACTGTGGGGTACGATGAGGGTGGCTTGGATGCCAGCCTTGTGACACGGCCTCCTTCTGTCTGATGACTAGCAGCTGCCGAGGGGCTGCCAGGCAGGTGGGAAGTGTGTGGACATACTGGACAGGCATGAACACCTTTGTTTCCTGATGGCATGGGTCAGGGTGGTACAAGATCTCAGGATGCACTGAGAATGGCCTTTGCTTTCAAAAACACCAGTTGCCCGTTTCTGCACCTTTCCTTGAAATCTTCTCAGATGCTGGGTCAGGAGAGCCCGGAGGGAGGCACCTGCTGCAGGACGGCCTCCGCAGCCATGGCCACAGAGAGCCGGCAGCTCATGCTGCACCTGCCAGCGTCTTGCAGCTGACCACGCAGCAGGCTAACAGAGCAGCAGATTTAGTTATTCGGTGTAAGTGTAAATGATGTCCAGCAAGAGGGCTGTGCTGTCTCAGGTGCCGGGAACAGTACCCGATGGCCCCAGCAGATGGCAGTGTGCAATACCAGAAAAGCACCGAGCAGCTGAAAATGTGCCCCAACGCAAGGCCCTCTCTTCCTGTGACTGAGTTTTTGCTCTATTCTTAATACATGACTATGTGTGTGTTGCGTATGACATGACTTTGTAGTATGTCAATGCCATGTAGTTCTGAGGTTACTAATAACAGAGCTAAGCTGACGTGTGCTGAGGCTGCATTCCACGCTTTCCACTACTGCTTTACTGCAGTATGTACAGCTTGTCATTTAATATTCCCAATTTTTATTGTTGTTGATGTCAGTGTATGTTTTACAGGCAAGGAAGTGAAACACTTGGAACTGTCACAGCTACTGAGGATGCCAGACTTTAAGCCAAGATGTGTGGCTTTTTACGTCTATGGCATGTTGCTTGATCATTGGAAATATGCTGATTAAAATGAAAAGTGCCAGCAAAAGCACTTGATTTTTGAGAAAAGGGACACGAACACTAAAGGTAATTGCCAGACTCTGGAGATGCTTGGGTCACTACAGAGGCACGCGGTAGTAAAGAAATGAGTGAGCCAGGGGGAGAGTCATTCCAGGAGAGACTGTGGAGGAGTCCCGCGTGCAGGCCCCACCCTGGAACAGCCTGAGGCACGGTGAGGACAGCGGGAGGTGAGGAGGCGCCAGGCAGGAGCAGACCCCACCCAGGCGGTGGGGTGGGCGCAGCAGGGCGGTTCTGGGCACTGTGTCCGGAGTCCCAGCTTGGTCTAATTCCAGGGTGGTTCCTGCTTCTCTGCTTGGTCTGCAGAGAAGGAATCAGCTCCCACAGCCCCACAGCTGCGGGCTTCGAGAGCCTAGAGGGTATTTGTTGCTAGCCTCCTTTCCTTGTGTGAACACCCGGAAGACTAAGGAAGTTTAAGGATGATTATTTAATTTTTTTGCATTTATCTATCATCTGTCCATCCATCCTTCCTTCCATCCATCCACGAGCTCCGCGAGTCGATCAGCTCGGCTGTTTTTCTCTCCTGAACACTTAGCAGCACTTGATGGCGAAAGCATTCTGAGCACTGTCTTCTGTCTTTTCTGAACTCACGCTGCTTCCTTGTTACTTATAATTCCCCTGCCGTGCAAGTGTGCACCAAGCCTTCTCTGTCCTTCCTCTCTGTCACAGGGTACCATCTGTCAAACTTTCCCCATCACTCTGCACTCCCTGCCCGCCCCAGCCAGCAGGTACCACCATAGCTTTAAATGTAATTATTTACTGGCTCAGTCCTGATGTCCCCTGTCACTAAGCCTGGGTTCTCGCCCATGCCACTCGCTGCTATCTGGATACGGCGGGTACGCCTGCCCTTTCATGTGTCTGTCTGTCTTGTTTTCTGAACCCGGATGTAGCCCCTTACAGTAATGGTTATTATAACCCTCTACTGCCCTTTCAATAATGGTTACTGCAACAATGTCAATATTGACCAGGGGAAAGGCAGCCAGGATGGGCAGGAGAATGTCAGTCAGGCGAGAACAAATAGCAACCAGCTTTTAAAGCCAATATGAAGGAAAGCTTCTTCCTGCATTATTAACTCATGGCTGTAGACTTTCCCTTGCTACACTGTACACTGCTGAGACAGACAGGGCCTGTATCCTGCGGCTTTGCGCTTCCCTACTAACACTTGGCAAGGAACTTTCTCCAGCGGGAGTTTACCAGCTCCAGTGAGTGGGCTGCTACACGGTGCAGCTGAAGGGGCACCTGGTTGACCTCAGCTGAGCCTGGCGCCTCTCTCCTTGGTCATCAGCAGCCATGTGCCCAAAGGGGGCCGTCTGTGCTGATGTCAGGCAGAGAGCCTTTTGCTCTCAGAGTATAAGGGGAATGGAGAGAAGAGAATGAGATCAGGCGGGCTCCAGGGTGGGCATGGTGGGCAGACAGCCAAGGCCCAGGCCTGCCCTCCTGAGGATGCTGGTGGCTCTCCGCCTTGGCAGATCCAAAGCCCTCTGGTAATAATAAACCCACCCTGTTTTGGTGTGAGCCCTTCAACACTGGACTTACACTGGAAGAAACAATGCCAAGGAGGCTTCCGCCCTTGGTGGAGGGTCCGCTGGGTGGCGGCAGGTGGGGATGAACCCTGAGGCAGAAGGTCGTGGAGAAGTGGGGCTGCAGCCCTCCTGGCAGAGACTGGACGAGACAGTCAGGGAAAGAGATGGGGAAGCGGCACCCACACGAGCGTCCTGGGCTCACTCTTTCTGCAGCCAGCGCTCCCTGCCCCCTGTGGGCATTGACCACCAGGCTAATCCACGTGAAGTTGTCCTGTCTGGGCCTTCACCTTCTGGGCCTCGCTGCTGAACAGCGCTGTCCTGGGGATGAAGCGCTCAGTGACTGAGCTGTGGTGGGCGCGCCACACTGACGCGCAGCACTCGCTGTGCTACGTGACGTGAAACTTCCCAGCGCCAGCTGCAGCCGCACAGACTTCCAGGGTGAAAACCTGAACTGTGCTGTTATTCGATCCAGGCCTTGTGCACGCTAGGGAATTTCTTTTTAGTGCTGCTGCCTCTGGTCTCCCAGCTGTACCTTAATGAAGGAAGAGTGGGGGTGCAACCTGTAAGGTAATCTGTCCCCTGAAGTCATCGGGATCAGCTGTACTGACGAGGCTAAAGATGGCTGGGGTGGGCTGTGTCCATCTTGTAGAAGGACTGCAAGTGCTCTTGATTCCTGGCCACAGAATGTCAGCAAACATCCGCTTATCTGACATAAACAGCCAGCACATTTGTGTGATGCCCGCTGAGTGCGGCCCACCGCTTGGAGCGGACCGCTTGGCGTCTGCGCAGCCGCAGCTCGGGTGGCCTCTTCTCCACGGTGCTCACAAAGGGAGGTGCGGTCCTTTCTTCCTGTGCACAACAGTTCTTGCCCGGCAAGCGCTGTTTCTCGAACAGTCTGAATCCTATGAGACACACTTACACACCCTTTAACTTTCTTTGCGTAAAAGCTAATCGAAGTTCACTAAGAAGAAAATAGGAATCTTCCATGATGCCTCCGAAGGAAAGGCGCAGATGTGTGGGGGAGGGCCACAGTGACATGCACAGTGTGCACCTGCGCAGTCTTTTTTTCATTTAAAAAATAATTTGAGCTCCAGATAGCTGGGCTTGCAGATAAATGCAAAACACCTATGACTGCGGAATCGTAACAACTATATGAGCAGTCTGAAGAAGTCCTCCCAGGAATGTGGATGCAGTCTAATTTCTATCTCTAACATCCACTGAAAGCAGTGCATGGGGACGAAAGGAACAAACTGAATCGAAACAACAAATGAAATAGCAAAATTGAAACACAAGAAGCTAACATGAACAAGGAACCAGTTTTTATTTCAAATAAAATAGCATATATATATATGTGTGTGTGTAACAGATTAACAAAGAAATCAACAAAATGCAATGTTTGGCCCTGATATGAGTCTATGTTAATTAATTTATTAATTTATTTTTGCAGTACCAGGGATTGAACTCAGGACCTTGCGCTTGCCAGGCAGGTGCTGCAACCACTGAATTATATCACCGACCCCCTGATATGAGTTTAAATTCAACCAAATAGATTGTTAAAAAGACTTTTAAAATAGATAACTAAAAAGATGTGGCATGGATTTGATGTTGAGGTATATTAAATAATTGCCATCATCATTATGGTATTAGAATTGTATAAAGAAAACATCTTCTGGAAATCCATGTTGACGTATGTATAGAAACAGTGGTGTGGGGACGGAGATGTGCTCTCCAGTGTTCGTGTGGACATTTCTGTTTCTTGCTTGGTGGACTCCAGGCATGTGAACTCCTGTGGTCCCACACATGGGATATTTAGGATAAATGTTCTCTAATTGACATGTAAAACACCCTTCCCTGATGTTCAGAGTAAACCCAGCAGCCAAAACCTGAAAGTCAGAAATTGCAGAGAGAAAATGGAACCAAGTGGAGCCTGACCTTCCGGGTCTCTTTTCCCCAGGAGCATTGGTGATTTTTAAATTAATAAGGACAAGAGGCTGAGAAGCCATGGGGGGATCTGATCAGAAGCAAGAGGTCAAGCAGAGCAGTGGCTATATCACAGCTCTGGGGAAGTCAAATTTAAATTCAGGCCATCAAACCAGTTCGGATTTGGGAGGCTGATTCTAAGAGAAGGAAGGGCTAGAAAAGGTGGCTTTGGAAATCTGAGTCACTTTTCCACTTGAGGGATATGTTCTCCAAGAAGAAACTGAACGAAGGATCTCAGTGTAGAAGCTGAAAAATGGTCTGGGTTTTAAAATTTTTCATTGGCCTGGAGAATAAGCTGAGGCTCAGGCATGCCAGGGGGTGCACCCCGCAGACACCCTGGCTTTCAGCTGGGACTCCCAATTCCAAAGGCAGTCTCAAGACCAGAACGTGGATTCTTAGAGCCCCGGGCTGCCGAGGAAACAGCTGGACAGGAGTGGGAGCCGGAGACTCGCGCCGCAGCACTCAGTTCCTGGTTAGAAAAAAAAGTGCTCTGTGGTCATTTATGCTCACTCTCCAGTATTCAATTACCAGGTATGCTGAAAAGTAGAGAAAAACCAGGTAAAAGAAGCAGAAGCCCAGGAGATCCAGTGTGGGACCTGTTAGAGGCTGTCCTTGAAATCACCGTGCTTCTCTGGCGAGCGCAAGGGCCTAAGTTCAATCCTCAGTTCCACAAAAAAAAAAAAAAAAAAAAAAAAAAAAAAAA
>NDGN011482000.1:0-15867 GCA_002564285.1 Tympanoctomys barrerae
CGCTTATTCTGCTGAGCTATCTCCCCAGCCCAAGAAAACTCTCTTGAGGTCAAGAACATATAATATCTTCATATGTTTTACCCTGGACTCATATGCTTTTTAGAGGGGACTTTAAGTAGGAGGAAGGGAATGATTCTGGACAGAGTCTAAGCACAGAATAGCTAAAGTTTTAAAGAAGTGGGAGTGGGCTCAGCAGCTGGCTAGAATATTAAAAGAAATGAACAAATCAGCCAGTGCCAGCACCAGATCACTCATCTCTCTTACAGAAGCTTTCTGTCCACCTTGCTTAGAAATTCCAAATGAAGTAAGAACAGAGATGGCACAGGGGTGAGAGAGGAGAGGCAGAAGAAGAAGGAAGGGGAACGGGGCAGCTACAGAGAAGCTGATGGAAAAACAGAAACAGGAGATCTTTTATGTAAATGTTATTTTCAAATATTCACGATTACTCAGAATAAAATGAGGATAGCTCTGTGCTTTCATATGATTGACTAACATAATAAGTTGTGTGCGGAGGGAGGTGGCACCATTTGAGTGTTGATGTGAGCAGACAGGTTTGCACAGAAGGAAAGCAGGCCATCTGACAGGTAGGTGCTATGTCGCCTTTTCTATCTTGATAAACATTTTGTTATGTTTACAAGTTGCCACAAACAAGGCTGCTTACCACATATATTATCTTTTAGCTTCTGTGGGTTAGGAATCCAAGCATAGCATGGCTAGATCCCCTGCTCAGGGTCTCTGGAGGTTGGGCCCAGGTGCCAGGTGTGCTTTTGTCCCAACTGGAGGCAACACAGAAAAGAATCTGCCCCCAAGCTCCTGCGTGTTGGCAGAATTCATTCCATAGAGTTTATAAGGTTAAGGACCCTGGTTCCTTTTTGGCTGTTGGCTGGCAACTACTCCAGCCCCTTAGGGATGCCCTGAGCCCCTCCAAGTGGCCACATCTTCAAAGATGTCTTTCACCCCTAATATCACACTGTGGAACTGTAATGTATCTCCTTCATGTGTTTGTTTTTATTTTCTGAGGGAGGTCGGAGAAAGGACTATTTTGAGCACAACAGACAACATGGTAAATGGATTGCATAGGAAGAGATGTTTGAGTTGTGAGCTTAGGAGAATGCTCACGTCTTTGATGGAAATCAGAAAATTGGAAATATGGTTTGAGAAGTATAGTGAATATTGTCTCCTCCCTTAGGAAGCCTTCTTGACTCTCAATCCAGTCAATTCACATAGAAAGAAAATCCCATTCACTTCTGCAGCAGGCAAATCTCAGTGATGAGACCTGCCAATCTGGTGCCTCAGGTGAGTAGACCCAATGACCCAGTCAGGGTCATTGCCACATTCAAAGGAAACTCTAGGACTGCAGAAAAAGGGTCAGGCACAGTTTACTGCAGGACTTATAGAATATAAGCTCTGGGCTGTGGTGATCATTCTGTTATGTGTATTAAGAAAGATGAAGTTTTATGCTAGACAGAAAACCCAAAATGACAATAATTTAAATAAGATAGAAATGTTTGCTTCTCTTATATAAATGAACTTGACATGAAGCAATGCAGGGCTGTGTGGGGCTTCCTGATTACCAGGGAGGGTTTCCTTCTTTCTTGCCTCGGCATCTTTAGTATGTGGTTCTACCTTATGGTCTAGGATGGCCACCTGGGCTTCCAGGCAGTAGGCCGAGGAAGGGATAAAGAAGGTCTTCCAAGGACACTTTCTGGAAATTGCTTATGATACTTTTAGCTATTTGTGATTTTATTGCAAAAGAATATGGGGAAAATACTACTGCAGCACAATGAGCTTCCTCTTCTGTACCCGCACAAAAGGTGAGCCTAACTGAGAAGGCCATCCTACATCAGCAGAGGTGAAGGCTGAACAGTAAACCTTTCCTAATGGTATCTTTGAGCCTCTGTATCAAACTGCACCCAAAGACAAGCTACCTCTGCTACATAAGCTGATATCTTTTTTTTCTTTCTCTCTTTTCTCCGTTCCTTTTTCCCTAGCCTCCCTCCCTTTCTCCCTCCTTCCCTCCTTCCTGCCCTCTCTCCCTCCATTTCTTTTTTCCAACCGGAAAGATCTTGACTGCTACAGAAAGGAGGATTTTCTCAGCACACATTAGGTCATCTTCATTCCTTTGTTACCCCACTCCCCTCACAGTTGCTCAGAATGGACACCAAGCCTTCCCTTAGATCTCCTAAGGGTCATTTTATGCATTTTCATGCTTTGTTTCCTGGAGAGGGGACCACTGGTCTTTGGGACTTGATGAAAATTTTAAAAACTACATTTTGTAAATCTAAACTAAAACCCATAAACCATAATTCTCAGTTCTAGGTATATTCATTGTTCTTTAGCAATTGCTTCTTGGAATTCTTGTGCTAGTCAGTAAAATCTCTGTCAAAATACTTTGGCTGCATCCCCTCCTCTTTCTTAATTATGACTATTAACATTAACAGTATCTGTGGGAATTAGAGCTGAATGGATTTCTTTCTGTTGATCCAACGATCCTGCCACAATAGGTTTCATTTAAAAGGGTTCCAAGTAATTGGTCAGCAGTATAGCTTTTTTTTTTTTTCTTTTAAGAACTTTGCTAATAGTACCAATTTGCCTAGCCAGTTCCCTTGGCATCTTTTTTTCTGGGTTTTTCCTTTAAAGCAGAAGATACAAAACATTAGGTTTGACGGTTTTCCCATCAGATTCTGAAAGCATGGCTTTCACTTACGTTATTATGCTTCTCTGTTCCTACTTATATCAGTAAAGTGATTAGGTGATTAGGAGTGTCTACCAACTGCAACTCTCAGGCTATGAAACCTGGCTTTTTGAATTTAAATTATACTGCAGTACCATATGGCACAGGAAAAAGGAGTGCTCAATTTTCTATCTGCGAGTTTCTGTCAAGCAGGGGGAATTGCTGTCACAGTCCGAGTTGCACCAGCTCTCTGAGGCTTAGCTTACCTGCTGCCTCCCAAGGCACATGCATGCAGGATTTCCAGCCACTGAGAGAAAAGTTGCTGCAAGCCATCAGGGATGAGAGGAACCCATCTGAGCCATCCGCTTCCCATCTGCCGCAGCTGATGCTGAGGTAGCTGTGAATATAATGCTCCAAGCACAGGAAAACTCTGGATGTCTTTCATGTATATGCTTTTTGGTTAAATTTATTTAACTTGAGGCAGAGCCATGTTACAGAATGTCATCCATACCCCCAGGGAATTATATACAGTTGTTATCGGCCTAATGCAATTATGCTTGGGAACACCCCAGAGACTCCTAAAGCTTTTGAAACACAAGGTCAAAGTCTGAAAACATCCAGGTATGCAGGGGGGAAGCTACTATTTCATGATTATGTGACTCTTCTTTCTGAGTCTGTCACAAATGAACAGAACTCAGGAAGCTACACATCCACTTTGGGATTATAACTAGGATCTCGACACTTGGGACTCTCTGTCACTGTAGTGACTGAATATTCTGTCTCAGACTTTAGGGGCACCTTATTGTCTAGCAAGATGGCAGCCATCTAGTTGCTTTCTCTTACATTGGCATCAGCACAACTGGGAAAGAGTGAGGCATGCTCAGGGGCTGGTGGTCTCCCTCATCTATCTTGAAGATTAATTAAGCAAGATCCTCTCATAGGATAGTGGTTCTGGATAAATCCTTTTGCTCTCTGGTGGTCTGAAAGGACTCAGGTGTGTCTATTCTCCTCTACTCCCAGAGATGGTGAATAAAGAGCCAATCTATAGAAAAATACAGCATTAGGATATTGTAGGTGAGGTCCTAATCTTTCCACAGTGAGAAGCTGGGCAATGGGAATCCCTTGCCCAAATTTATGGGGCAATGCCTAGGCAGTGGATGAAGATTTTTGTTTGGCTAACTGTTTGAGACAGGGCCTTGCTATGTTCCAGGCAGACCTTGAACTTACTATGTAGCTCAGACTGGTCATACTCTCCATCCTCCTGTCTCAGGCTTTAGCAGGATGCTTTCTCAGTTTCTGGTGTGTAAGAATCTCTAACTTTCTATCAGAGAGAAGGATCTGTGCTCAGATTTTTATCCATACTTTTGCTTCACAGATCGCTTTCCCTTCGTTCCAGTGGCCAGCCTGTGTGGATTACGTCAGCATGATCTCCTGCCCTCTGGCTTCTGGTTGGGGCTGCCCAACAGCAAGTGCTCAGGTGAGATGAGGACTTCATTCCCCTGGTACCACACTGCTGCCCGCAGCTCCTACAGGCAGCATTATCTTCACTATTTTTTTTTTCTCTTTTCTAGTGATTTCTCTCATTCTTTGCCCTTTCAGGCTTTGAGTTTTCTTCCTCCTATTACCAGCCTGGACTACTACATTATCCACTAGGGTTTTCCTAATCCTGAACTTGTAAAAACTGCTATTAATTAAACTCATGTCAGCTCACTCAGTTTGAGTAGACCTTGTGTTTTTTTGCTGGAACTCCAAGTGCTGAAACAAAGTGGCCCCTATTTGTCCATTCTTTTTTCTGCCTCTTTCATGTGCTCTGATTCTAATAAATTCTAATTCTTCTAAGTGTCTACAATAGGTCTCCAAATTTATTTATTGGTGTACATGAAATTTTACATTTTTGTGCCATCCCCTTTCTAGGATGAGAAGATGGCCGCTGTTAGCTGATTATGCCTCAGTCCTGACTTGCCTGTCTTCATTGAAGTGTATTGTATCTTTAGCACACTCACGCAACCTTTTAAGAAATTAGGGGCCACCTTCCAATCAGCTGTTCCATATCTTGCTGACAATCACTAAAAATAGATTTTGTTGAACTCAGTCTTTTTTTTTTTTTTTGTATTTTAGTATAGGGTCTACAGGGTCTCACTACACAAATCAGACTCATAGTGATCCTCCTGTTTGTAGCCTCCCAAGTGCTGGGATTCCAGGCAGTTCAGTCTGAACTCATCTTGTTAAAATGAGTTTGATTGAACCTGTTTAGCATGGACAAGACCTCATAAATATAGTATACAATTGCTTGGTGACACTAAAATATGTAATATTTTGGCTAACACAGATTTCTGTTTGATTCTTTTGAGATAATTGTCTTTTTATACAAGGTGGATAATTACTTTTCTTAGGTACCAAATTTCCTATACAAAAAAATAAGAAAGAATATCAATATCACACCTATAGTAAAAGGTGATCCAGACATAGGTTTTAATTTTTGGGATATTTAAAATCAAGATGAGTTACTCAAGACTAAATAAAACACTACATAATTTTCAATACAGATGAAGTGTACAGTACCTTAAAATAGTAATGAAAACCCATTTGAATCCTAAGTATTCTGTTGATGGCTTGGGCCAGGCCTAACTTTTACTAAATGGAAAACAGTAACATAGCAGATGCTACAAATGCCCCCCTCACCTTGCCCTGTCTGCGTCTTTTACCCATCCCCAGGAGGCAAGCATCAGCAGGGCCCAGTCCCCCTATATGTACAGTAGCTCTCTTACCTCTGCAGCTCTCTGCCAGAGACATTTATTTTGGCTGTGGGAATGTTCCAGGCCTGTGTGAGAAGGATCTCCTTGAGGCCTAGGATTTGCCATCCTGGTAGCAAACCTCAATCACATGTGGAAAGGAATTGGAGGATAAATGCTCACATTTCTTGACACTTGAGATGTGTTCTATGCAGTTGCTCAGCAGGTTCACAGCAAGAGTGAGCCCCTGTTGCTCACCATGGTAGCAGTCTAATTAATATACGTTAATACTTTTCTTTTTTTCTGTCCCCTTGCCTTATTTGCACACTTGCTTCCTGTGAACACCTTCTAGATAAACTGTCTGCACTCAAATTCCAGTCCAGAGGATGGGCTCTTGGGAGAATCCATTTAGGATAGAAGATTCTAGAAGAACAATGAAAGGTGAGAAATATAGAACAAAAAGATTGAAATTGAATAGAAAATGAGATTGGAAACATCAAGAGAATAGAATCTTCTGTTTTTTGAGTCATCTCTGCCTTTATATTATAAACTATTGAGGATCCTGGCTTTTTTCTAATCAACCCCACAAATCCCAACAATCTGTGCATGCCATGAAGGACTCAACAAATATTTGGTTATAATGATGATTCTAAGATTATGCTACATATGGTAGCTGCTGCCATAGCAAAAGGGTGTAATTATTTCCAAAGAGCAAATGAACTTCTGCCTTCTTAAAAGGTAAATGATGTTAGCCCTTTCTGAATCAGGCTTGAGAGAAGTCTTACTCTCCTGAGCACTGTCAGGGGATGATGTTTCTAAAATCCAATCTTTTCTCAAGTACCTTGAGAATTTCTCATATTCCTCTACTCAGGCGAACACACTATGTGATTGTATATCTGGATGCTTCCATTGGACAATAATATGGTTTGGTTAAATAAACTTCAGGAGTACTTATTTGCATGTACAGATCAATATTTCCATTTCTAAATGGCTAAAGAACATTATAGATCTTACCACAAAGAGTCCAACCCAAATATGAATATCAGAGTCCAATGAGGAAAACATAATAAAGTAGGAATTACATGCATTATTTTATTTTAAAATTTTGGTTTTTATCCTTTGGCTTATCATCCATTTACTATTCAGTGAGGTGAATAATGTTTTCATTATGTATTTTTTAGGACTTTTCCCCATAAATAACTCACTGGCATTTATCATGTAGTGAAATAGTGAAAATTCACATCCAGCATAATGCCACACAATTTTTTTTCATCTGGCTAATGTTAATGAAATTGAATAAGGTTGCTCCAAAATTCATTGGGAATCATTATTCACTGTCCTAGAATTCACTTAATCATATGCAGTTGTCCAAGATTGCATTAGGCAACTCCCAGTAAGAAAGGCTATGGCATAAAAAGCCAGACTACTCGAAACCATATTTAGTAGCACAAAATATGTGATGATCACTCCTGGAAAGCAAGGCAAGTTGGCTTAATTTGAAACATCAAGCTTAATTTTAAAACATCATGCTAAGATATAGCATATCTTAGCAAAACAAGGTAAAGTGCTCTTTTGAATTTTCACTCATTTCATCCTTCAAAATGTATTCAAAATGTATTCTTTATTCATTTCTGCAATTGTCATCCTAACAACATTTGCAAGTGGTAGGCACCACTTGCAAATAAGCTAATGGTATAGCAGCAAGAAATGCAGAGACAACTATAATTATCTCTTAATTACACACAGCAGGCTTCCAATGTGTGTCCCCCTTGTGAGGATACTTAACAAGAAACAAAGAAAGTCAGGCATACTAGTTAAACACCCCACACAGGCTTCATGATGACAGGTTCACTCTGAAATGCTGTGGGGCGAGATGCAGTAACAGCAGCTGTCACCAGGAAGAGCTTCCCAACTCAAGAAAATAATCGGACCGAATCTGATGATTCTGTCTACTTGGGGGGACTTGAAGAATTCAGAAACAAAGCAATGAGGATAATCTGACACACAAATCAATGGTTTACAAGGAACACTGGCTTCTCTATGTATAAAATAAGGAAATTTCAAGTAACTCACCTCACATCATAGTGCTCAGGGCTGTTTTATATCTTCTTTGAGAAAGAATCAATATTTCCTTGTAATTGTGCAATCATATATTTAGTAGAGGAAATGGTTGAATGCCAGAAAGATAACAACAATGCCAATTCATCTTTGGAGAGATTAATTTAATTGGAAAAAGTCTATCAATTAATTAGCCAATAAAATTTACTACATGACCATTAGTTGCCAGCACTATCCAAAGTGAGGTTAATAAAAACTTCGCATGTACTCTGTGCTTTTTCACACATCTCATGACAAAGCTGCTGGAGGAAACAGCACTCAGACGTGTGGATGATATGAGTGTGAAAATGGATTCACTGACTGAGGGTGACAATAATTACTGTGTGTATAAATCATTTGCCAGACAACAAAGGATGTTTGCAAGCTCTCTTTTCTTTGACGAGTACCACAACCCTATGAAATGGATAGGCAAAAATCTTAGTTTATTTCTGTAAATGAGAAAGTCTCTTGATTTTGATCTAGAAATTTCCAAGCACTAGGCTTGTTCTTGTACCCCATGCATAGCCATTGTTATTCTCACCACAGGAGGATAGCAGGAAAGTAGGTAAGTGGAGGTTTCACCTCAGAAAAGCTGCCACACGTCATTTCCAGTTCCATTTGAGAAATTTGGTTGAACCTTCCGATCTGTTGTTTTAACAAACATCTCATTAATTCATATTTTAAATTCATCTTCTTTGTTCTCTCTCTCTCCTGCTAGACCAGCAGCCTCAACTCTGGCTTTACAGTGGAGTTGCTTGCTGAATTTATTACCAGCTCAGTTCCCTGTGCTCCACTGTAATGCCACCCAATCAGAGATTCACACTGCAATCTGCTGCCCATTTTCCTTTCACTTTTGTGAAGCTCTGGACTCGATCTTAACCCTCTCTAGAGAGTTTATTTTGAGTCTTTTAGTTTTGTGACCACATCATGATGAAGTGTAAGTAATATTCTAATCAGTAAAACTTAACTGATGAAATTAAGTTAGAGAATATAGTTGTTGACTTGATTATTCTTGCAACTCTTCTATGAGTTTGACATTTTTAGTATAAAACTTTGGAGAGAAAAGATACGACTAGATAATAATCATTAGCAAACCTGGAAATAGTTAAAAATGAATTATGTTTTGAACAAATAAAAATAAGTAGACTAAATGAAAAGATAATCTCATCTCCAAATTTTTATTTGAGAGGAGATATATTGAAGTGGTATCAAGAAGAGAAGAGTTGGAGGCTAAAAAGAACCTGTCATCCCTTTCTAGAGAGTCCTTTACACATGATACATCATGCTTTGTATGATGTTACTCCGTTTCTGCTTAGAGTAGTGATGAGTTCCATGTTCGAAGCCAACCTGAGTCATCAGCCTTTAATATGTTCTGGGCCCATCCTGGCTCATGGCAGGCATCTCTCAGAGTGTTGCAGAAAGAGATGTACAAAGACATGCAGAAAGAAGAGGGAAGGATTAGAAGAGAGAGGTTGCCTTCAGATGACCATGTGTGGAAGCTACAATGGAAAAATGAAGAGTGTCAGTTCAAAACAAGTTGAATAGAAGAAAGAAGAAAAAACAAAGAAATTGTCTGCCAGAATGCTTGGTTTTAAGACAGAAAATCACAACTAGGATCACTAGAGGAATAGATGATATATAAAGAATTTACAAGGTAGGCTTGCCATGGCTGCCAGGGGAGTCAGAGGTGAGAAGATTCCTAAGAGCCACTTGTACATTGGAAAGCTAGGGGATCCAGTCAAAGTTTGAAGGTCTGAAGCTCAATATGGAATCCCATTCCAGGCTATCAAGAAGCTTCAGCTTATGGTTGAAGTATGAAGAGTGTGCTGGAAGTCTGGAAGTGGACATTTAAAGGGATGCCAAAGACTGGATTCCTCTGAAGAAGCAAAAGCAGGAATTGGTTCTTCTTTCCTTTGTTATTCCATCCAGGTGCTAAGCCTATTGGTTGGTGCCAGTGACATTCAGGGTGGATCTTCTCTCTTCAGTAAATCAGTCATCCAGACACACCCAGATCTACGCTAAACTAATCTGCTAGGCATTTCTTATTCAAGTTGATACACAATTAACTATCACACCAGCTTAAAATTGCTTAGGTAAAAACAGGCATTTATTGGCTAATATATCTAGGAAGATTAGATATGCGGTTAAGTAAGATGGGAAGCAAGAATGGAACCCACTCAGAAATCACTGTCTTTGTTTTGTGCCTTTGTTTTCCTTTGAGTATTTCCTTCATTTTCTTTTTGTGTCAATGGAGATTGTTCATGTAGAAAGAAAGTCATGGTTCTCTTAAGCCCTAACACTTAAACAAAATCCTAGTGAAGGGCTGTAATCGGTCTCATTCAGGACATATCTTCATCACTGATCAGGGGCCATCATGGCCATCAGGGATGGCCATGAGAGCTGTGTACTGTAGTTACCAATCATCTGTAAAAATAGTTTTCATGGAGACAAAGAATAAATTTTTAAGAAGAAGAGAAACTCTGGGGATGTTTGTTCTACTCACCATAATTTCACTGGAGAAGGTATCACTAAATATAACTACACCTGAACACTTGAGACTTGGTCAAGTTATTAGAACAGCTGTTGTTTTTCATGTGTATTAGCCAGCTATTACTGTACTAACCTGCATAACAAACAATCTGAAGTCTTAGTGGTTTACAACAAATACTGATTCCCATTCGTGGATTGGGGATCAGCAGGGATAATATTGTCTTGGGGTATGGTTTGGCAGCTGATCAGCTCTTTATATCATCATGCTCTTAGAGGAGTGCTCCCTAGGGCATGTTCTCATGATGAAGGCCAGAAGCACCAGACATCACTTCCAGCTGCCCAACATATTTTTTTAAAATTTTCTTTTTTAGAACTGGGGATTGAACTCAAGCCCAACTTTTTCTAAAAATGTCTATGCCTGTATTTGCATCATATCTACTGACATCTCATTATCTGCCTGCAACAACATGGAGGTAAGAGTTGCATGCTAGTTTCTCAAAAGTGAGAAAGAGGGGATGAATTGCTGGAAAATAAGAGTCTACCCTAATACTGAGTGACACTGAGTGCCTTTCAAGGAGCTCTGTGGAACTCTTTCTTTGTGTGTGTGTGTGTGTGTGCGTGTGTGTGTGTGCGTGTGTTTTAGCCTTCCTATGTATTTATATAATTTTAGAAGTCCACTTGTGCATGACACTTTATTTTTCTATAATCCAACTTAATTCTATTTTGAACTCCTCTTGGCCGAATGTCTAACTTAACCTCATTTAATTCAGTAATGATCTGTTTCCCTGTCTCTAAAAATTGTGTCTACAACCTGGAGGTTTACATACTATCAAAACACATCTGGGGAGCATCTGATCTTTGAGTCATCTATCTGCAGACATCTACTGAAATGTTCATTGTCCCTTTGTCACAGAAGTCCATCCACGCAAATAGAAGTCCATCCACGCAAATGACCACTGGGGGTGAGTGACATGACCTCCTGAGAAGGTGGCAAGAGGAAGCCCCTGAAGCAGCCCAAGAAACATGCCAAGGAGATGGACGAAGAAGACAGAGCATTCAAACAAAAGCAAAAAGAGAAGCAGAAGAAACTTGAGCTAAAAAAAAAAAAAGGCCACAGGAAAGGGCCCCCTGGCCACAAGTGGAATTAAGAAATCTAGAAAAAGTAAACTGTTCCTTGTGCATATGATGAAGGTGACCCTGAATTCCATTCCTACTCAAATATCTGGATGCCCTGCCATAACAGTTGTTGATACCAATAGCTAGAATGAAGTGTGTTCCTGGAGTCTGTTGTACACTTAAGAATAAAATTTTATTAAAAAAATAAGAAAAACAAAACAAAAAAACCCAAATGACCACTGGGGTGTTGCCATTGTGGCTTGCTCTGCACTGTGTGCCAGAGTGTGAGGCTTGTTCACCTGCTTCTGTGCAATCACCCACAGCCACATCTCCTGGATAGTTATGCCTCTCTCTGGGGCTCAGCCAGGAGCAGGTTCACCACAGCCTATTGTACAGTCACATGGCAAGCAGAGAGATCAGGCACCTATGGTTTAGTTAAACAAAAGTCTACCGGAGGATTTATTGTCAAATGGGGGCTCTGACCAGGAAAGAAGGTTCAAAGCTAAAATCTTCAGGATTTTCTGTCTTACAGATAATTTTGGAAAGCTGGGTCAATTTATTCTTTCAATTTCTCCTGCTCTTCTAACCAGGAAGAATTTTCCAACTCTGAAGGAAACCCTAGTTTACTCAACAATTTCCCCAGGACTCTCTTACTCTCGACCTTGGAGTTTCTTTACTGTATTTTTGTCTCTGCTGAAGATTGTCTCTGTCTGTCATCTCTGACTCTGTCTGTATGCCTAGAATTTGGTAAACACAAACCTCAAAATGGTTTGTTTCAGCTGTCTACCTGGGCCTGCCCCTTTCCTGAGAAAATGAGCTTAAAGAGGACAAGATGTAGGAAAGAAAGGAGGAAATAAATCTCAAAAATACTACCTTCATTACATTCATAAACTGAGGTACATCAACTATACATTAGTGGTTTGATATTTGAAAGAAATAAATATCCAATATCATATTTTCACAAGTGAGATCTATTAAGCATTAAAGGAATTTTAGAAATTTTATTAAAATGGGAATTTGTTTGACACTGAAAAATAGCATATTTCAAATTAACTAGCAAATCCATTTATTTTATTTACATTATGAAAATAAAACTTAAGAGAAACTAGAAAGCTCTCCCAAATCTCCATAATTTTTTTCTATGACAAACTTGAAAATGTGGCCATTCTTTTTTAGAATGGTGGGAAACATTTATAGCATTTCCCATTTTTTACCCTAATTAACTATCAGACTTGCTACTTTCTCCATTCTATGGGATCAGAGAGTGTTTAGAGATATTTTGATCACGTTTCAAGCTAATGTTCTTCAGTGGAGCCTGCTGCAGATGTCTGCCCAGCCAGTGAGACCATGACTCCCCATTTTCCCTGAATGACTTCTGTCCTCCAGTCACCATGAGCTATGCTGTGAGATACCATCTCTGGCTCTTGCTGCCTGGACCAGAGCTGCCAATCAGAGCCAAAGGAGCCAATTCCTGGGCATGTGGGACCAGCAGTGATTGGAGAGTCTGCCTCTTGGCTGACCCTGCAGACTCTGTGAAATAGTGCTGGTTTGTGGAGAGAGACTGCAGAAGAGGTCTTTGCTGAATGCTCTCTTCTACTTTTGTAATTCCCAGGCTTTCTCTTCCTAAACCACATCTTTCTACTTCCGGCCCCTGTAGGTCTTTGAGTCTGGGTACACACTGCAATTAACTGTCCTTTTTTTGTGAGTCTGAGACTTTCTAATTGTATTATGTTGTTTGCAACAAAAGAACTCTGAGGAACACACTTTTCCTTTTGCTGAGCTCAGTTAAACCAAAACCTTATTTATATCAACAAAGGACGCAATTAAGCTGAGTGGGTAACAGCATCAAGAACTTAGATAATCATGAGTAGCTGATAGCAGTTACTTTAAAGAAATAGAAGAACAGTGGTAACTACACATTGAGTCCCCAAGCCCCAGTCTATAATCTGTGTACATCAAACTGCCAGTGCGAAGTGCTGGTTGTTTATAGGAGAGTGGGATGAGAAGTAGTTACGTCCTGACTTAATGAACAGTGTGAACAAAGGAAGGGACTTTTACAGCCTGCATTGAGCAGCTGAGCATTCTGAGGCAGAGGGAGTACATGGCAGAAAAGTCTGCAATTCAAACATAGGAGGCTCTTGGAGTGCTTATTATTTTAAGCTACCAGACTTTCATGTATTGATATATTATTGGCTTTGTAAAAAAAAAAATCATTAAACATAAGTTTGATCACATGTTCACAGCCATCTGGTTTGGGGGACTAAGTTAGGGGTGCAGAATGCCAAGAAAGGATGTACTATCTTTTATCAACTGAAGCAAAAATAAAAATCACAGATCAGAAATCAGAACTTGAGGGAAGAAGCATCCGGATTTTGCAAATAAGTTAAGAAATATTCAAATTGTATATCTGTTTTGGATTGGGAGAAATCTACTATGAGGTTGAGTTTTTGTCTGCTTGATAGATGAATTTAGACCCATGGACATGAGTGTCACAGGAAGTGACGATAGTTTACTCTCATGTCACTTGAATATAATCCCCTCTTACCTTGCATCCCCTGTGGAAGCTAACATAAAACTTAAAATAAGCCTATTTAAGTTCCCCTGGAGTTTTGTATGATTTGTAAGTACTCCATTTAAAGACTACTGTATTCTATATGTGTCAAGTAAATACTCGCTCCAAGAAGAACCATGCACCACAATCACATCACACATTAATGGCCTACAAGCCATTAATTAATTTTAATTAATTTTCTATGGAATAAAGAAACAATATCTCTTCTGAATCGTGTTTCTTGGTTCTTTAAATTAATGGATGTTATTTTTCATAAGGATATTCTTAGAGTAGTACAGCATTCATTCTTCGTACTTCAACTGCAGAATTTATTTCTAACTCAACCAAGTCTGCCCCTGGCCCTGACCTCTCTTCTAGCTCTTACATTTAGCTCTCTGTGATTGCTGTAGAAATGATGAGCTTTAAACAAAATTGGAAGAAGGTAACATCTGTACTTGGCTCCTTTTCATCTCCTCTATTAGCAGATTCTTTTTCTCTCCCCCCCCCCCAGCCATTCATGTTGCCTGGGTGATGCATCTTAAAGAAACCCAACTTTCTCTATAGTGCTTAGACATTCCACTTCTGTATTTAGCTTTGAGAAAAACTGTATTTACTTACTCTTGTTAAACTAAAACACAAAATTACAGAATATTTATTGTATGGTTGCCTTGTCGTAAGCATATAGTTGTAGAAAGCAAATGCAATTGGCTCCTGCTGTCCAAAGAGATCACAATCCAGGCAAGGAGAAAGTTGCACAAGAATGAACATATGCACAAAAGAAAAACACAGCAGCTATAATGATAACTGAAGTAATAATGCTTAGAGGAAGAAAAGAACTGTGACCTTAAGGAAATTAATTACAATCCTAAGGAATGAGAAGGAAAAGAAATTGGAAACACGGGAAGATTTGGGAAGTGCTCAGGTTAACGGAATCATATCTAGTCTAGAGTAAGTGTGAGATGATGAATTTTTAGATCAGAGGAGTCTATGTTTCATTACTTTGAATACAAATTTGAAATTTGGTCGGCCCTGAAAGATTTGATCTATATTTTCACTACATCCATATTTCTAAAGAGATTAAGAGAATGACTCATAAGCTAAAAGGTAAAATCTTGACCATTTCTAATAAAAACAATGTCTAGTAAGAAAGATATATTTGGATGTTAGAACTGGAGAAAATTAAAATTAAGATGAACCACACTGGCATATTTATTGATTTGTTTTGACTTAGTAGTTAATCTTTTCTAAGATTTCATAAAGGATAGGAATGTAATAGATTTCTTCAAATGTCTATTATGAAAATTGAAAATGACATTCTATTCCTGAGTAGATTTAGCCTGATATCACCAGATCTGTCAAGACATTTCTTTGAGGACTATGCTTTCTGAAGAGCTTGTGAGATACTTTTGTTGGTGTTAGCTAAGAATGGGGAGTGAAGGTGAGTCTAAGGAAGCACTAAAAGTTAAGGAAAAGCACTGAAAGTTATGTTTTGTGTCTAGATGTCCCCCAAAGCCTCACATAGTCATAGGACTTTTGCAGAGGTGAATGAGCCTAGAGTGTACAATGCTGGGATTAAGGGTGCAAGATTGCTGGATTAGCCCACAGATTGGATTGGTACTGTCCTAATCCTTGTAGACTGGATACAATATAAGGGACAGAAAGAGGTTTTTGCCCTTGTTGATCTTGTTGTCTTCTGCTTCCATGAACTGTTGCCCCTCTACCATGTGCCACACTGCCTTGGAGCCGACTGAATATGGACTGAAAACTCTGCAAACTATGACCTTTCCCCCTTTAGCTTTGGGTGTCAGGTATTCTGTCTTAGCAATGAAAGAAAAGTAAGACACATCACAGCAAAATGATATTAAATCTCCTGAATGATAGCAATTAAATTCTATATTTGCCCTAGTAATTTTAGATATAGAGTGCAGTTATATTGATTAGTTTACAAGTTTTAGTTACTTGAGAGGCCCAAAATAACAGTGACTCAAAAGAGATGGAAAGCACTACTTTGGGTCAAAACCTGGATGACTTCTCTTTTACAGCCATACTTTCCTAACTCCATGTCCTTATAAATGAAGTAGAAGTAATGGCACCTCATTGTCATGGTGAGGGTCCTAGGAGATAAGCATTCAGGATATCTCTTAGCAGTAGGATTTCACTTTGTGTTTCCCACATGCACCTCTAGTCATGCTGACTTCATTGTCTTC
>NDGN011482002.1:0-21684 GCA_002564285.1 Tympanoctomys barrerae
GCCCCGCCGCCCGGACGATGCTCAAGTCCCGGCTCCGCATGTTCCTGAACGAGCTGAAGCTGCTGGTGCTGGCGGGCGGGGGGCGGCCCCGGGCCGAGCCGCAGCCCCGAGGGGGCGGGGGAAGCGGCTGCGGCTGGGCCCCCTTCGCCGGTTGCTCCTCCCGGGACGGCGACGGCGACGAGGAGGAGTACTACGGGTCGGAGCCGCGCGCCCGGGGCCTGGCCGGCGACAAGGAGCCGCGGACCGGACCCCCGCCGCCGCCTGCACCGCCGCCGCCGCCCCCGGGCGCGCTGGACGCTCTGTCGCTCAGCAGCAGCCTGGACAGCGGACTCCGAACCCCCCAGTGCCGGATTTGCTTCCAGGGCCCGGAGCAGGTTAGGCCCGGGCACCTGGCGCGCGGGAGGGGCAGGTGGGGGCGCACACCTGGGGCGTCCGCGCAGACCGCGAGCAGGGGGCGGGGCCGAGTGGGCACCGGGGAAAGCTGGAGGCTGGGGCGACGCTTGGGAGTGCGCGTTCGGGTTGGGGGTCAAGGGTCCCCAGGAATGGGTGGGGCTTTGCCCTGGGAGGGCTCAAGATCAGTGCCTATTACCTCTGGACCGCTCTTGTCGCCCACTCCCCTGACCACCCGGTTGCCATTGGCTGAGGGACCTGTTATTTCTGAGGTGAGCAGCAAGATGAACAGTGGGTTTGTTCCTACCGTGAGGAAGGGCCCAGCAGCCAGCACCCGGCCTATTTCCCGGCGGTGCAACTTGCTGCCTGCAAGTTTCCACTTTGTTTCAGAGAGACTTCTTTGTTAAATTCTGTGGGCAAAGTTGGCCCAGGATAGTGCCAGAGGATGTCTCCACGTAGTGAGAAGTGACTCCTAGATGAAGGCGAACGTGTTCACTTCCGCTTTCAGGATTTTCCCCCTTTGTAGTACGTGGAAACCAAGATCCATAATCCATCTCATTCTCCCAAATCTTGTGAAATAGTATGTAGTACTTTAAATGATGGGGTATGGGAAGGAAGACAGGGATCAGAAGCTCCGGTCTTCTCTTCCCTTCAGATTCTAGGGGGAGGCCTTCCCTTTGGGCAATCTTAACGATCACTCCAAATTTTAGGAAAAAGAGAAGATCCTGTCTTCCCTCCAACTCCCACCCCTCATCTCTTTGGTATGGGAAGCTTCCCTTGAGCTCTCACCTCCTTTACTGCTGCAGTCTTAGCCTCTTGTCCTGTTTGGGGTGAAAGGCCTGAGTATTTGAAGGTGAGAGAATGACCTGAAGAGGTTTCCCTCTCCAGGAGGGTCTGTTTGGGTGGTGATCTTTGACAGGACCCCTCCCCACTCTTCCTCCAGGGGGAGCTCCTGAGTCCCTGCCGCTGCGACGGTTCAGTGCGCTGCACACACCAGCCCTGCCTCATCCGTTGGATCAGTGAGAGGGGCTCCTGGAGCTGTGAACTCTGCTACTTCAAATACCAAGTGCTGGCCATCAGCACCAAGAACCCACTGCAGGTGAGGTGTAACTAGAGGACGTAGCTCTCAGCATCAGAGACTGGCTAGGGAGCCTATTTTACCTGTTTAGTAGTTTCCCAAAGCCACCCCCCACATACACACACCATGAAGTCAGTCTCTTGTCTGTAAATCCTTCTTGTACTCACAAAAACACTTATTGAATGCCATTTGTATTAGGTCCTGTTCTAGTTAAAAGAAAAGGAAAAGATAAAGTTGATGATCGCAAACATGTAGAATTTTATTTTTCTTTATTAATTTTTATTTTTTATTAATTTTAAGTAGAATTTTCTTTATGTCAAGTTTTGGAGTAACTTTTTTTGGCGTTGGTTGCTTTGTTTTTGCTGGCCTTTAACTCATGGCAATCCTCCTGCCTCAGCCTTCCAAGTGCTGATTACAGGCAGGCAGGTGCCACCATGCCTGGTTTGGAGTAACTCTGGCTTTTTTCGTGCCCAGCATCGAACTCAGGACCTTACACTTGCCAGGCAGGCACTATATCACTGAGCTATATCCCCAGCTGGAGTAACTGTTTTCGTAATAATCCTAATATCGTTATCCCCATTTTGTAGATGAAGACATTGATGCACTAAGGCCTGTTAAAACTCCCAAAGTTAATCAGCTAGTTATTGATGGGGTTAAGTTTGGAATTTAGACCTAGATGTTTCGGCTTCAGATCATGCTTTTCTAAATAAGACAGACCGACAAGGACTGGGGATATAGCTCAATGGCATAAGTGCCTGCCTGGCAAGTGCAAGGTCCTGAATTCAATTCCTGGTACCAACGAAAAAGTATAATAAATAAGACAGGTGGCCATGGTGACACATGTGTACAATCCCAGCGTTCTGGGAGATGGAGGCAAGAGGATGGCAAGTTTGAGCCTAGCGTGGATAGTTTAATAATAAAAAAGCTGGATTCAATCCCCAGTACAATCAATCAGTAAATAAAATAAGACAGATAATAGTGTTAGACAAATGGCTTCATTTTATGTTTATGCAGAGTACAGAGAAAATGTGTTAATCCTGCTGAAAGGGTGTTGGGAAGCGCCCTGAAACCCCCTCCTCAGAGCTCCCCATCACCTGCTCTCCATCCCTTTCTGTGGCTTGATCAAGCTCTTTCTCCCCCACAGTGGCAGGCCATCTCCCTGACGGTCATCGAGAAGGTACAGATTGCTGCCATAGTTCTGGGCTCACTCTTCCTCGTGGCCAGTATCTCCTGGCTCATCTGGTCCTCACTCAGCCCTTCAGCCAAGTGGCAACGGCAGGATCTGCTCTTCCAAATCTGCTACGGCATGTACGGCTTCATGGATGTTGTTTGCATAGGTAAGGGCACCTCTCTGCCCAATTGCTCACCATCTTTCTCTTGCCCGCCTCACTTCCCAGCCTGTTCCCTTAGTTTCATGGCCATGTTTTCTGCTTTGGGGGGTTTTAAAGGCTATTTTTGGCTGCTTCCTTGCCTGCTTCTCACTGTTCTTTGCAGCTGGGTTGGTTTTTTTGTTGTTGTTGTTTTTGTTCGTTTGTTTTTGTTACTGGGAATGAAACTCAGGACCTTGTGCTAGCCAGGCAGGCACTTGTGTCACTGAGCTATATTCCTGCTTCCTCTCATTCTTTAAATGCATATGTTAGGCTCTCTTGCTTAGGTCTTAGCAGCATTGACTCTGATTTCTTATCCCTCTTGCTCAGGCCTCATTGTCCACGAAGGCTCTTCTGTCTACCGAATCTTCAAGCGCTGGCAGGCAGTAAACCAGCAGTGGAAGGTCCTGAATTATGATAAGACCAAGGACATAGGAGGAGATGCAGGGGGAGGGACTGCAGGGAAGCCAGGCCCTAGGACCTCACGGACGGGCCCTCCTGCAGGGGCCACCAGCCGTCCCCCAGCTGCCCAGCGCATGCGGACGCTCTTGCCTCAGCGCTGTGGTTACACAATCCTGCACCTCCTTGGACAGCTGCGGCCACCAGATGCCCGTTCCAGCTCCCATTCTGGCCGAGAGGTTGTTATGCGGGTCACCACGGTCTGACCTGTACTCCAGGAGGAGGAACCTTAAGTCAATGGATCAACCAATGATGAGCTCTCATGGCTGCTGGAGGTGCCACCTGGACAAGGTGGGGTGCAGTGCTGTCACCACTGAGGATCTTTTTAGGCGCCTTCAGACTGGAGACATTTTCTAGCCTCTGCTGCCCATTGGGTAGAGACACCTGGATGACATTCCAGCCCCCCACTGACAGCTCCTCATACTCATCCTGAGATGGCCAGTGAGCGGGAGGAGAGAGCAGCTTTTCTTCCCTGGAAAGAACCATCTTTACCTCAGCTCCTAGGGCCTTCCAGCCCCCTGGCTCCACCACAGTGACTTAGTGAAGGGGGACCAGTGCCAGAAGAAAGGGGCTGCAGACCCCCATCCCCCACCCCATGGCCACAGGGCATCTGGCAATAAGACTAGTATACATTGACCTCCCATTCCCTGCATGAGGGCCGGGGGCTTTCCCCTGCTCCACCCCCCATTGCATGGGGGAAGGGCATAAAGAATCATTTATATGCACGTGGAGACTCCTTTCTCATCTGGGGCTTTTCTGGAGGGTTAGGAGCTGTGGGGAGGTTCTCTGCACAGGTTGCAAGTCCCAAATGCAGCAGTGCTCTGAGTTGGAGGTGTGACTCCCACTTGCTGGTGAATAATTCACATTAGCTGCTAGGTGGCAGTCCTCAGAGGTATCTAAGGGGTGGACCTTCCACCTGCGAGTTATATGATTTAGAAAGACATCTCTCAGCTATGGTTTTCCTGTCTACCTCATAGAAGTTGGAATGAGGATAAATGAGAGACAGGTTGGATCCCATTGCAAAGAGAATCAATGATGACATAAAAAGATTGTCTGTTTCAAATAGTAGCTGGTGTAACACATTCCAAAAATGTGTTTTTCATCAAGAGTTGCACAGAACATTGGAGTTTTGTGTTGCTTGACATAATGCTGTGGAAATGGGGAAAATAGACATTACAAATGTTAAGGATGGTGGTTATTCATAAGAATGAGAACTCTGATGCTAAATGTTGGGGCCTAGGGGAAGGATAGAGCCCACTGCCTTCCTATAGAGATCATCTGAGTTCTAGCAGTCCTTCCCAGGTACTGTGCACACGCAGACAGTGGTAGGAAGTGAATATGGACTCATTCGAAGTGAGTTGGAGGGATGCCTCCCAATGTTGTATGTGTCTAGCTGTCTAGCTCCAATTTCAGCTATTTCCATGGCAGTTCAGGTTCACAGGGCTGATCCTGGCGTTCCCAGCTAATAGTGTCAAGTAAAGGTATTGAGCTTGGAAGTAGCAGCACAGAGGACTGTTTATAGACAAAAAGGTTGGGAAGGACTGGTTGAAAAGTGGCTCAGCGGACTGAAGGTGTCATGAGTGGTAGAGTGCTTGCCTAACCTGCACAAGGCCTTGGGCTCAGTCCCTGCAATGGGGGACAAAAAGTGGGTCAATCTGAAGCCTGGTTCCTTTCTTGTGAAGTGTGGGGGCTGTGTATTATATGAATGATGGTGTCTTTTAAGTGAACCATTCATCAGCAATTAAAATAATTCCTTCATACATTGCTAAAATCAGACCCAGAGGCCTTTCTTATTATTGGTCTTTCTCTGAGGGCAGTACTTGTCCTATGTGTTCCCTTGGGATGTTTTAGATACAGTATTTCTTTTCTGAATGCCCACGTAGCTCTTGTATGTAGTCAACCTTAATCTCACCAGAAAGGGGGAGGGAGGGGTTGGCTGCTGTCCATGGTGCTGGCAGCCAGACTCACTTAAGGGTATAGAACCAAAGCCAGATTTGGGTCTGATTCACCTCAAAGTGTTGAAGCATATCACTTCCAATATCTGAGGGTATCAAGAGTGGAGAAGAAACTAAAGCTGAGTCTGACATCTTCCCAGTGAAACTTGCCCTAGAGACATATTCTTGTGTATTCCCTACCTGAGGAGACAAAAGAGTTAGAATTCTGATTTTTTTTTTTTTTTCCTGTTTTAGGACAGGGTCTACAGGGTCTCACTATGTAGATCGGACTTGTAGTTATTCTCCTGTTTTCAGCCTCCCAAGCGCTGGAATTACAGGCGCAAGCCACCATGCCCAGTCTCAAGGTAGGGCTGGCACGGGACACCAGGGATCAACCCCTGCTGCTATGCTCTGCGTAAGCAGGTACTTTAGTCCACTGAGCTATGAGGCCAGCCGCTAGAATACTGATTTTCCACTCACAGAAGTAGTGGTGGGAACTAGATGGAAGACAGCAAAGCAAAAGCATGCTAATACTTATACCATCAGGTCTCAAGTAGATGTGACACATGGAGCTTGTATGCCAAGCCTGGGCTGTCCCCTGTGATGGATCTGCATGGGACTTTGGACATACCTAAGAATATAGACTCAGTCATTATTTGTACTCTGGGTCCTACAGATTAATACAGTTGGTATTAATCCTTGCTCCATCAGCACTAATAGAGATCTTGGGGTGGGGGTTGGGTCCATATCTGTACAGTCTGTTCCTTCCTTTTTTCTAACTTAAAAGAGATCTTTGCAGGAAAAGGGTTATGGACACTGCTACTCTTCAGCTGGGCAATCCTTCCTGACCATCATCAATTAAAAATAATTCCTTCATATATTGCTAAAATCAGAGCCAGAAGCCTTATTATTGGTCCTTCTTTAAAGGAAGTGTAGGTGGGCAGAGTTCTTATGACTGACTCCAAGGAAAGGATCCCTAGCAAGAAAATTTCATCTCTTAAAGCTCAAATCTGCTAAAAATTAGGGTCTTTAGGTCTTAAGTTGAGTTTGGTGATAAGAGAATAGAGGTAGAAACTGAAGAGTAGAATTGAAAAGAAGGACAGTAAATGTACAATCCTGGTTCTCTGGATGAGACTTAACATATCTTGCACTTCTGATCTTGCATAGTTTGATCCCCCTTTATGGTCAGGAAGCTAGGCCTAAGACAAGAGGCAGAAATGGTGTGGAGGAACAAGAAGAGTAAAGTGAAATCTCCATCTTTAGCCAGCTAATTGAATGATGGGGGACAGTAGAAGAGGGCAACTTCAGACACAAGGAGGGTAATCTGGGATATGGACTGCAGTGTGCAGAATGCTGAGAGATTTATTTGGATAAAGGATGAGCTAATCTGTATACATCATAAGAAGAGTACTGTGCCTAGCCTCTGTGGGGGGCATAGAGTACTGACTCCGAAACAGGCTTCTTTGGCCCACCCTGCTTCTCTTGCCTTGGTGCCCCAGGGCTTCTGGCTACACTCACACTAAGCTTTTGTCCTGTCTGACTCCACTTTCCTGTTTGTTTTTTGTTTTTCCCTGAAGGAAATTCTCTTGAAATAGCTTTTCCAGAGGGGGCAGAGTGGCCAATAGAGGATCTTTCAACTCTGAGACTTCTATTACCAAAGAGTCAGCAGCCTCTGCCCATTTCTGCAAAAACCTAGCTCCCCAACCTACTATACAACTTAGCTCCTGCAGTTACTTTTCACCACCACCCTCTTCATCTTACAGGAAGCAAGACTAGACTTGGTTGTTCCCACTCCACACAGAAATATGTCTGGGTCTGTATCACAGAGGACCCAGATCTCCCATTGTTACGGGAATCACTTCCAGGACCTAAGAAACTGAGGTGGAAGAGGGGGATTGAGATCATTCAGGAAGTGTGAGAAAAGTAAGCCAAAAGTCAAGGGTGAAACATTTGTCTTAATTCCAAAACTTATGAATAAACAAAAATAAAAATAAAAAAAAGGAAGAGGTCTGAGCAAGGACAGGCCCTGAGATGCCTCTGCCTGGGAACTAAGGGATGGGTCAGGCCCACTTACTAGTGGTCAAAGAACCAAAGGGATTCAGACAAGTGCTCTATTGCTGAAATACATCCCCAGCAACCAAAGAGATTTTTTTTAAAAAATCAAACCAGGCTAGGCCAGATCCCTAGGGAGAAGATGAAGAAAGAAGAGGGTAGACAATCTGGTATGCTGCTTATCACTTCTGCCACGTGGTCCACATTCGGTGTGAAAATGTGTATGATGTCACTTAGTTAAGATAGCCCTTGACTGGGGATATAAATATGAATAATACTTCATCCTTTCTTTCAAAGAGCTCACATGCTTGGAGAGAAAAACAATCAGGTGCAGATCATATACAGTTACGTGGCTTATGCACAATAAATGCTTAGCTAGCAGTCTCACTGAAGGCAGTAGAAAAACGAAAAGAGGTGGTTCAGTCCTTCCATCTAGCCAGCATTATAAGTTGAAGTCTGAGTTGGCCTTTGAAGGCTGCATAAATGACCAGGAGAAGAGCTGAGCAGGTGGAGAGAGCATGTTTTCTCTGGTGCTGAAGAGTCAGGTCAAATTCATACTTCAATTTGCCATGGGTATTCCACCCACTTTCGTCAGAAAGCCTCAAGCGGAATGTGAATCTCTTGATCTTGTGCTTAATAAAGCCCTGTGATGAGATGAGGTAAGGATGACATCTTCCTTCTATTGGCTATCTGTCCACAAACTGTAGATTGATGCCTCTTTCAGGTACCAGGACAGTCCGGGTCATAGGTCTGACTGGAGGAGCACCTGGCTCAGGCAGCACCTCAAAATGGGTCAGGATCTGGAAGGGAAGGAAGAAGGCTGTTAATATAAGAGGAGGATCCAGAATGGTGGGATTTATTCATGAAGGCCATTCTTTAGTGTTAGAATGGTCAATGTTGGGTGGACCAATGGCCAGGGGGCTTATTTGTCAATGAGAATAACAGATTATAGAAAGGAAAGATAGTCCAAATATCCTTGTTACAAGGCCTGTTATGGGATTGTCACATTTCTGAAGGATAGATCTGTTGGGTCTTCCATGTCTACCCATCTTATGAGAGGACAGGAGCTTACAGCTTAAGAGGGTGTAGGTCTCTCCAGTTTGGAGATTGGTATAGAGTTAAGATCACTCACCTGGGCCAAAGCCATTTGCAACTCAAGCTCTGCCAAGCGTCTTCCAATGCAGCTGCGCTTGCCAAAGCCAAAGGGAAGAGATGCAAATGGGTGAGGGGCTGGGCTCTGACCCAGCCACCGAGCTGGACGAAAAGAATTTGGCTCTGGGAACTGGGCAGGGTCCCTCGAAGTGGCGTAGTGACACAGAGTGACCAGTGTCTGGTGGGGAGGAGCACATACTTGTCAGTGTAGGCCCAGGAATCCAGGTTGGGAGGACATGAAGGAGGGGATCTATGGAACATGCTTGGAGACAGGGGGCTACTTTTGGAACAATTTCTCTGCTGCCCCATTATATCCCAAGGAGAGTATTTAGGTCAGTAGTGTTTAAAGGGCTTTGAGGAAGTGTTTGAGAGCAGAGCTGGGGCCTATGATAGCGAGAAACACAGAAAAAAGGGACTCATTGGTTTTACTTACATTTTTTGGGATAATATAATCACCCATATGAATGTCTTTGTCTGGAACTCGGGAATTTCCAGGTACCACGGGATACAATCTAGGTTACAAAGTAAAAGAAAAGTGAGGCTGGCAGTGAGGCTGGCGCTATAGCTTTTTCCTCCTAATCCTCCTCCTCCTCCTCCTCCTCTTCCTCCACCTCCTCCTCCTTTTTCTCACCTCTAACTTCCAAACCCATGTTTGGCCACCTTTCTCTTCTCTTCCTGATTCCACCCACTATCTGTATCCCCAACCTTTCCCTAGCATTTTCTCCAACTTCACCCCTCCACCTCACCTTAGCACTTCCTTGACCACGGCCTTCAATAGGGGCAGCTGGGCCAGAGCACTGACTTGGGAGTGGACACAGGAGCCTGGGCCTAGGGTAGCTGAGATCTCAGAGTGGAGCGCCGTCTGGACTTGAGGATGCCGGGAGAGCTCATATAAGGCCCAGGAGAGTGTATTGGACACCTTGGAGGAGAGGTGAAAGCACCTAAGGCGTTAGAAGAGGACCCAGTAGACGGGCATGGCATGGGGCATCTGGGCCCCAGAGGTGCTAACCCAAGCTTGTCTATGCTGGGGATCTTTTGAAGCAGGAAAGTAGCCCCAGAGACAAGAGAAGCTAAATTCTGGAAGTAGGTCTCTGGAAGTGGACCTCACCGTGTCCACTCCAGCCAGTAGAAGCTCTGTCACATTCCCTAGGATGGACTGGACAGGCCACTTCTCCCGGAAAAGAAAATAGGTCAGGTGTGCCTCAGACGGCAGCGGCATGAACTCCTCCGGCTTTCCCTGGTTCCTCCTGGCTATCTCAGCTTCTCCCCGCTCCACATGCTGCTGGGCTGTGTGGAAGGCAAGCGCACCGACGTCACTACCCCTGGGTAGCTTTTCATTTCCGGTGCCCACCTTGCTTCTGTGCATTACCAAATGTGAACATCTGGTCCCAGTCTCGGCAGAGGCGATTCCAGGGTCCAGGCACAAAGCGATGCAGCCAGCTGGGCATTGCCATGGTCAGCAGTGTGGACACGAACACCGACCCCACCGCTTGGATGAATGTCTCTGTATCCGGGGGCACTTGAGCCTCCAGGCAGCCCAGACGTGAACCCAGTAGCACCGCGGCTATGCCTGGCCAGAAGGGGGCGCGGTCAATGCACCCGGAGACCCGCAGGTGGTTCTTGCCTTTGCCCCTGTTTTAGGACTCACCCTCAAGTCCAAACTTGTAAAACTCTCCCGCCACGTCCTGAACCAAGGCGGGCGGCCCAGCACCGCGCCCCCGCTGGCGCCTTAGTCGTCGCACAAGGTCACAGACCACGTTGTCCAGGGGTTCGGCATAGCCAGCGGCTGCTTGAGGCCGAAGGAGGAGTGGGGCCAGGCGGCTGCGGAGCCTCTGCCATTCCTCGCCTTCCCTGCGTGGTGCGGCGAGAGAGTATGTCAGGAGGTGAGTGTGCGGGGCGTCGCGGTGGCAGGAGAGTACTGGGTCTGATCTCTCTGGATTCCGAAACTTGCCCTTGCCTGTGCCCATCGCTCATCCCCCCTCCTCTTTACTCATTTCCTGCCTCGGGGTTCCCCGGTAACTTGAGTCACAGAGTCTCACATTCAATCTAGACTCTGATATCCGGTCCATCGCTGCCTCTTGGATAAGGCGGGGCGAGGGCCGGGCTTTACCTGAGTTTGGACGCAACTGAAGGGAGAATCTCGAGATGCAAGAAAGTTGGGGAACTTGGAAGCCCTTCTCCCAAGCCCCGCAACAGACTGCGGTCGCAGGAGGGGGCTGCCTCAGGGGCGTAGGTTCCAGGGGCAGAGAGGACTCACGCGGTGAGAAGCCCACAAGCCCGCTGGTGGCGGCGGCGGTGTTCCGCCCAGGATGAGAAGCTGCAGCGTTCAGGCAGGGGCCCCTCCTGTCGCAGCAGCTGCTCGATGAGTGGGGGAGCTGCCACGTACACTGTGCGCACCGTCCCGAAGCTGGCTGACCACACGGGGCCAAAGCGTGCCGCGCCCTGTACCTGGGGAGACAGAGTGGCAGATATTTGGACACCGTGGGGCCGGCGGCTCTTGGCGGTGCCAACTTCAGGGGTGCTGGCTAGGCTTGGCAAGAGGAGCCTCTTGAGTGCCTAAGCTTTCATTAGAAGGCTATAAACTCTCGCATCCCATGAAAATGTGAGTGTGATGGAGAAACAGAGGAACTCTACACAAAGCAGGTATCAGGACTTCTGCCCATCTGGGTGGAGCTGAGTTGGAGAAACCCCCGAAGGTGCCCCATCTGGACTGTCTATCTCAAGCTGAGTCCCCAGGGAATCAAAGGAGTGTAGCTTTAAGCCAAACAAGTAGAGCATCGCAGGCTTTCTCTTGCCCCACTGGTCCTGGACCCACATGTAGTCTCCAAATGTGCCCAGTGAGAAGGCGCTGGGTGCCCCCCCCACTGGGTGTTGGGGCAGAGTACTGCTGGTGGAGCCACCTCTGCGTCCTTATGTGCCTTTCTCCTAATTTATGAGTATCACTGCCAGCTCTCTTCAGCCCCGCTTTCCACCCTTCTGCTTTCCTGCACTAGCAAAGCAGTTCCCACACACTTGTGGGTCCCACGAATCAGAATAATCCCCTTCTTCCCGGATTCCACCAAAATAAATAAATAAATAAAAAATACAACCCCTTCTACCTGCAGCTCATGGAGCTTCGACAGCCCCCCTTTGCAGAAAAGTTCAGCCAGGAATTTAGGCATGGAGGGGCCGGGGATGTCTGCCAGACTCTGAGGTGCTGAGTCAGAGCCTCTGGAGTTTAGAGATGTGCCCAAGTCAGGCACTGAGCGGACTCGATGGAACACTCTAGAGATGAGCTGGGTCATGGTCCAGTTCAGAGGCAGTGTGAAAGACTGCTTCTCCAGAGCATCTTGCCTGCTTGCCCAAACCCCTATTTAACCCTTGCATGCGGTGGTGACCATGCCCCCTTCCCAAGCTCCTCAGCCAATCCCTTGCCTGGATGGCTCCAGTTAGAGGCGAGCACCCAGGAATGGTGGGCGGGGTTGGCATTGATTTCTAGGCTCCTTGGGAATCTCATTTGCAATGATCTCATGGGAGGAGTGACTGTATTGTTTCTCTGGGTTAGTGGCCTAAAGATCTCTTCCTGGGAAAGATGATTTAGTGAGGATTACTGGAGGTGCTTTCTGGTGGTACCAGCACTTCTCCAGGAGCTAGGCTCCTTCCATTCACACTTTTCCATCCCCCAGCTCCTTCATGAAGTATGAGGCATAAGTGTCCCCACATTCCTGGCTCACTGGACTGCACCCTCTCAAGACAGAATTGCCTCACACTAGTCCCATCTCTCCTTTCCTTGTGTCTGGTGCACTGGGCAGACAGAAGTTGGGCTAAAATGCCTCCACACGTTGTTTCCTGGGACTAGGGTTTCTTGAGCCAACAAGCTCTCACCTTCAGTTCAAAAGAATTTAAGTCTTCAGGAACAGGAATGAAGGAAGGTTTTGCAAGCAACCAAGTTTGGATATTATCTCTAGGACCCTGGATGATAGCACAAGGGGCTGTCATCCCCTTTGAATCCTGCTTTGAATCCCTAGCTGACTCTGTCTCCTCTGGACAGTCTTCTGCTCAGCAGCCTCTTTCCACTTTTATTTTATTCTGGTGGAACTGGGGATTGAACTCAGACCCTTGTGCTTGCCAGGCAAGTGCTTATTCTACTGAGCCATCTCCCCAGCCCCCTTTCCACTTTTAGCTTAGAATACTACAGTTTAGCTTCCTGCTCCTCTCCCTCCTCTTCACAGACTTTCTGTCAGCTCTGAAGTTCTAGAAGCCAAGGTCAACATGGAGAAGGGTCTCCACTGCTTTACCCTGCCAAAGATTCTCCACAGACAACAATAAAGGGAACACAGAGCCAGGCATGAAAGTGCACACCTGTAATTTCAGCACCCTGGGAGGCTGAGGCATGAGGATCACAAGTTTGAGCCTTGGCCAGGGCAACTTAATGAAACTCTGCCCCCCCCCAAAAAAAAAGCAGATTGCCCAGGTCAAGTCTCAGGCAGGGAGAACAGGAGGAGGCATGTGATACACACCCTGGCCTTTCCTAAGAAACAGCAGTGCGGGCACGTGTGCACACCCATGTGTCATCCCCAGGACTGCAAAGTAAACACAAGTGGACAGGTAATTTTAGCCAAGCAGACAGTTTAGACAGTGCAGCACTGCATTCCTTACTCCAGCTGAGGAGGGAGTGCTAAGGGACAGCAAGACCCCATGCCCTTCCAGAAATCCCCTCCCGTTCAAAGTCCTTCAAAGTCAGCTTCTTCTCTTTCTGCTGGCAATGGAGACAAGAAGCTGAGAGCGGCATGGAGCAAACATGAATACTGGTACCCCTAACTTCCTGAGGAGACTGACGCCTCCCAACTCCACAGTCTTAGCTGGGAGTGTCAAGGACGTCTGACTTCCTTTCAGTTCTGGAACATGGGATCCAGCTAAGAGGGGGTATAGTCAGTGACCAGGCAGGGTGGGCTGTGGGGCCACTGCCTGGAGGGTGGGATCCTGGATTCTTCGGAACACAGCTGGGAAATTCTTTCCTCCATTACGTAGAACTTTCTTCCCCTCCTCGGTTGAAGTGCCCAGATGTCCCACAATAGGGTCTTCACTCTGGGAAAAAGACATGTCCAGTAAGTCCTTGCCCAGCTTTCACACTGCTCTGGGCCTCTGGACTCCTACCCCATCCTCTTGGCCCTGACCTCGGTTCAAAGAATACACAGCTGCTCTGAAAAGGGCCTGCATCTTTGCAAAGATGTCCTACTTACCAGCTCTTCCAAAGGCACACGCTCAAATAGAGGGTGACCCTCAAAATGGGTGCACATCCAGTGGTGAAGCTCCAGCACATCAGTTATGGTGTACACCAGCCCCTACATAGGCAAAATCAGCCTTGACAGGGGATTCCCAATTAATTCTTAGTGAGGGCCCCTCCATAGGCCATGCACCCCACCCTCCCTCCCACTCCTGACTCACCCCAACTCTCAGCACGTAGGCGTATTCTGCTAGCAGTGTAGGACTGATGATTCGCCATTTGTGCTTTGTCCGTTTGAAATGGGGGTCAGGAAAGAGGAAGAACATCTTTGTCAGCTGTGAGACAGCACCAACAGAGCTGTGAGTATCTATTCTCTAGGCCTGCCTGCCTACCAGCCTACCCGACCAGGGTCCTTCCCCACCTGGCCCTTGCGGAAGAAGTTAGGAAGGTGCTTCATGGCATTACTACGGAGACAGGCAATGTTCTGGAAGCCACCTCCAGGAGCTGCACGTAGGGCCCGAATCCGGTCTTGAACATAGTCTGAGACCTTCACCCGAATCTCCAAGCCCAGAATCAGTGTGTCTGGGAATAGCGGTGACAGTTCCACTGCACAAAGAAATGGCAATGGGATCATCAACCTCATACTTCCAGAGAGTGCAAAAAGGTCAACATCCGAAAGGAGGCCTCCATCCAAAACCACCAAGTCAGGAGTGAGGACAGAGATATTTACTATGTATAGTTTTCTGCTGAAGAAAATGCAGGGGAATTACATAAATTAACAGGACTAGAATGGGAGGACTGAGACTACATACATAATTTACAAGTGCTTCAGAATTTTCTTTCGTTTTCAAAAAAATTTTGTTTAGTTACTTTTTTTGGAGGTACAGTCTCCCTACATAGTCCAAGCTGCCCTTTAACTAGCTAGGTAGCTCAGATTGACCTTGAACTCTTAATCCCCTTGACATAACCTCCCTCCCAAGTGCTGGAATTACAGGTGTGCCACTATGCCAGTTTGTTTTAGTTTTCATTTTTGTTCATGGTCTTTTTAATCCTTATAATCTTATGTGGCAGACTGTGAGGGGGAGAGCACTGAGCTAGAAATGCTCAAGATCAGAGATCTTTTAAGAAAGTAAACTGGGAGTGGTGATGCATCCTTGTAATTCTAATACTCTGGGAAACTGAGGCAGGATTGCAGGTTCAAGCCCAGCCTGAGCACCTTAGCTAGACCCTGTGAGCTGCCATGCATGCCTGGGACAAAATTTACAAGAGGAACTTGAAAAACTTAAGATGAGAGCAGAAAGAATGTGCTCTGGTAAGGGAGGGGAGCTGGTGGAATCCCTGAGAAAGACAGTTCAGGATCACTGGTCACAGTGGCACACTGGTCTCTGACGCTTATGCTGACTGGCTCACTGACCCAGCACTTAGCAGGTGAAATGGCTCACGTAGGGACTAGAGCCAGACAGGACAACCCAGGTTTTAACAGCCATTTGAGGCAGCCCCCTCCCTTTTCTAGGGCAAAGGCCACAGACCCAGGGTGGAGAAGAGATGGAGACTCTGCTTTGATGTCAACAGTGTCTGTCCAAAAGGGAAAGGTCAACTGTGGCATCTACCAAAAACCTGCTGATGTAGCAGAACCTAGGTCTCTCCTTGCTCCAGAGAAAGGGCCAGACCATTACCTAACAGGCCACCATAGCCACAGCCTATATCTGCAAACTCCACTTGGGCCTGAACTCGTTTTTCCTCGGTATCCTTTGGGTCATCATGGCTTTGATTTTGAGTGAGTGGAGCGAAGAACTCTGGGTATAGCTCAGACCAGTCCATCTCCTCTGGCTTCACGGGGCTATTGAAAAGAGTAAAAAAGTGAGAAGGTTGGTAGTGCCACTGCAGAAGTGGTACTGTAAGGGTGTACATAGGTGGGGGTGGAAGGTAGATGGGAGGAGGGTTTCTTAAAAATTCTGTAACTGTGGCCACAGGAGGTACAGTGGAAACCCCCCTAAGCAGCTCTCCTTTCTGGGGCAGCTGTGGAACTCAAGCACTGGGATTCAACTTCATTCATGTGCTCTGTGGGGAAAGGATGAAGTAAGCAGTGGGAAGCCTTATGTATATGTTTGCTTTTTTATTAAACCCAACAAACAAAACCGAAAGGTCCGAAAGATGACCCTCTCTAGTTTCAGCAACAACTCCCTTTTCTCTTCTTAGACTTGGCACTGCCACCTAAACTTAGCCCAGAATGCCACACCCCCTCCTGACCGGCCAACTGCGCGCTCCGTCGAATCTCCCGGACCCACCCCCAGCTGACGTCTCCTAGCCGATCTTCAGCGGACCTTCCCAAATCTTCCCTACCGTCCTGGTACCTTGTTCTCTAGGCCGCTGGAAGGATCCCAACCACCCTCCCTTTCCCGTGTCCCGCTCGCTCACTATCGCAACGTATGGTCCGCCATGGGGTTGGAGTGAGCGCGTTGCCGGTAATAACGCTTTTGGGGCTGCAGAGCCTCGCTTCCTACTGTGCTCCCAGCCTCGGCTCCCGCCATGATGCGCGGCCGGGGTCTCCACGGAATCCACGTGGAGCACGGCCCCGGGCGCGAGCTGATGACGCAGCCCGCACGCTACCGCGGGCCCCGCCCCTTAAAGACCCGCCAGCGAATTCCACCCGGCTGGGCTGCGGAGCCCACTAGGGGCCGGCGCTGGTGGAGCTTGTGCACCGCTGGTCTCTAACGTGGCTGGCCGGGTGGGAGTGAGTGCCCAGTCTCCTCTCTTAGCTGGCCTCTGCCTTGTCTGGTTACTACGCTGGCTGTAGGCACTTGTGCATCCCACAGATGAGAGAGATCTGGATGCCCTCTCTCTTACGGTGCAATGAAGCATCGTTTCTCTGGCCGGGTGTCGAGCCAGGTCGGCCAGATCTGACCAGTGTGGTCCTATGTGGGTCCTGTCCACTGTGCTCTAAGGACCCAGCGAGAGGTGCGGCTCCTCGGTCCACCTACGGGAAAACCACCTGGAGGAAGGAGGCCAAACTCGCGGGGGCGGGGCTTGGTGTTGCTGCGGAGCCGGGACGCCCTGCGGCCCCCCCAAACTCTCGCGGCCTCAGATCCGGGATCCGCGCGCCCGCCGCGGTGCTCGGGCACAGTCTCTGTCGGATGGCTAGCTCCCGCCTGGATCCGGAATCAGAGCTCGAATCGGTGTTCCCTCGAGAGGTCGGGCTCTTCGCAGACTTTTACTCGGAGAGGAGCCGGTTCTACTTCTGTGGGCACGTCCTGAGCATCACGCAGAACTTCGGGTCCCGCCTCGGGGTGGCGGCGCGAGTGTGGGACGCGGTGAGGAATGGGCTGCTCCTGGTGTGGGGCCCTGGGAGGTCCAGACCCTGCCATATGGAGCCGTCTCCACGACAGTCATTTCTGCCCTTTGTTTTCTCTCATAGGCTCTGAGCCTGTGCAACTATTTCGAGAGTCACAATGTGGATTTCAGAGGCAAGAAAGTGATCGAATTGGGCGCGGGGACTGGCATCGTGGGAATCTTGGCAGCGCTGCAGGGTGTGTAAGTTGGCATTGTGGGAAGCGGGGGTGGGGGTGGGGTGAGGATGTGGAGTCCCACAAGAGGGGTGTAGACCGAGCCCAGTCCCTTCCTTTTAATATCCCTCTCCCCGTTTTTCTATGTGGCAGGAGCTAACTGGCTGGTAAAGTACCCAGGACAGTTGATTTGGGGGTAGAAAATAAAAATCAGGCCTTGTTTCTAAATCTTTGCTCTCCATGATTTCAAGGAGATTGTTGTCATTTAAAACCCCTGATGTTCTGTCAAAATGCACGTATGGGGGTATCTAGTAGGGCAGCAAGTTACTGGGGTTAAACCTCATAAATGCTTTATACCTTGGATGTGAATATATGTTAGAGTCAGTGGAGTTATGATTAGGAGAGGGCTGGCGAGACAGCTCGGGGAACTCCGCGCCTGCTTATGCAAGTGCAGGTTTGATCTTGCGAGTCCCCTGTGGCACTGTCCCCGCCTCTCGGCATGCTGAGCCAGCCCGAAACTAGGCTTGGTGTTGTTCACCTGCAGTCCCAGGGCTGGGGAGGCAGAGAACAGGAGGATCACTACGAGTCCAAACTGGGTAGTGAGACCCTGTACCAAATCCATTTAAAAAAAGAAAAGAAAAAAATTATTATTAGGAGAAACTAACAGGCATTTTGGAGGGCCAGGGTGTGTTTTTTGGGGGAAGCAAGGACTAGGAATTAAGCACCTCAGGCTTTAGAAAGGAAAAGGTAAGGAAAACATTGCATCTGTTTTATCAAGGGCCAAAAACTAAAGCAGTTTTCCTAAATTAGTAATGCAGAGGGCAGACAAAACCCCATACAGAGAACACTTACATAAAAACACCTCTGAAGTCACTTAGAGTAGCATGTACTTACTCACAGTACTGGGTCACACTAAGGAACGTTCTTCCCAGAGGCAGGCATTCAGTCTTCTATTCATTCAACTAACATGGGGGCCGGGAGATGGCTCAGTAGAATAAGCGCTTGCCTGGCAAGCACAAGACCTGAGTTCAGTCCCCGGTTCTGCCAAAAAAAAAAAAGAGAGAGAGAGACAACAATAACAACATTCAACTAACACGTACACCAAGCTCTCTTTGTGCCAAGAATAATGCAGGGTACTGGGGATTCAACAGCAGATTAAGACTTATTCTCCCTAAGGAGCCTGGGTCTAGTGGGAAGATGGGGAAAATGCTGCTGTGGAAGAGCTGTGGTGAGCCGGTGGACTTGCTCTGGCTGTGACCGAGCCACCCTGTGAATCCATTTAGGCGAAGCTCTGTGAGGTGGGAAAAAGAATAACGTGAACAAAGAAGGCTCAGAAAGAACAGAGGGTGCTTCTACACCTTTTCAGGAAGAATGGGGGATGCCATTCAGGCAGTCATATTAAAAGGGAGACCAAAAGCTAGGTGTGGTCACCCGCATGCTTGTAATCCCAGCATTCTTGAGAGGCTGACGCAGGAGGATTGCAAGTTCCTGGGCAACTTGGTGACTTAAGGAGACCCTGTCTCAGGAAAAAAAAAAAAGACTTGGATGTAGTTTTGTGTGAAGGCCATGGGTTCAGTCCCTAGTACTGCAAAAATGATACAAATAAATATAAAAAGAGACAAAAGGCATACAGATAGAAACCCCTACCTTCACTTGCTCCTGCATTAGTTTCTCTTCTTTTGCCTCCTATTTAGTTGCTAATTCAAACATCTGGTGCACACCCATTATCTAGCTCTCAGGAAGCTTAGGGTCTTAGCTGGCCTCAAACACAGTGACACTCCTGTCTCAGACTCCTGAGTGCTGAGATTAGGGGCATGTGCTGCCACCATGCTTAGCTTATCACCTTTGACTTTGACATGCCCATCTTCACCCCCATAACTATTATTTGACTTTCTCTCTCTCCTTTCCTCTCTCTCTCTTCTTTCTTTCTTTTTTTATTTAGTACAGGGTCTACAGGGTCTCACTACATAGATCGGACTCATAGTGATTCTCCTGTTTTCAGCATCTCAAGAGCTGGGATTGCAGGCATGTGCCACCGTGCCAGTTCTCTGTCACCATCTCTGGTATGGCACGCTGGGGATCAAACCCCAGTCCCTGTGTCTGCCTAAGCAGGTGATTTAATCCACTGAGGTATCTGCCAGCTCTTTCTTTCTTTATCTCTCTTTTCTTTTTTTCTTCCTTTCTTCTCTACCCTTCTCTTCCTCTTTTTTCCTTTTTTTATTTTTTATTTTTGGTGGTAGTGGAGATTGCATCCAGAGCCTTGTGTGTATTAAGTAAGTGTACTACTGCCAAGGTACATCCCCAGCCCCAACTCCTGTTGACTTTTATCTCCTAAAAAATCCCTTGAATTTTCTCATATATTTCTGCTGGCGGTTCTGCAACCTAAGTCACTACCATCATTTGCGTAAACTGCAACAGTTAGTCCGACTGGTCTTCCTGCTTTGATTCCTTGGTGCCTCCTAGACCTCTGCCTGCTTCACCCAGCAGTCAGAGTGCCCTGTTCTGTTTTTGTCTTTCTTTTGTGCATGCATTGCATGTGCACATGTATGTGCATATGTGTGGCCCTGGGGATTGAATAACATGATCTTCACAATGAATGATGTCCCTAGCCCTTTTTGTATTTTTTTATTTTTAAAACAGGATCTCACTAAGTTTTTATTAAGTTGCCCAGGCTGGATTAGAAATTTTTTTTCTTTTTGAGACAAGGTTTTGCTGTGCAGTTCAAGCTGGCCTTAAACTCACTTTGTAGCCCTGGCTGGCCCTGAACACACAGTGATCCTTCTGCTTCAGACTCCAAGATTGCTATCATTACAGGCATGTGCTACAACAGAAGACCTTTTCTTTTTTCGTTTATTTTCTTGCCTTTTCTTTTCTTTCTTTCTGTCTGTGTCTGTGTCTGTGTCTGTCTGTCTGTCTCTGTCTCTGTTTCTGTCTGTCTGTCTGTCTGTCTGTCTGTCTGCCTGCCTGCCTGCCTGTCTCTCTCTCTCTTTCTTTTTGTACCAGGAACTGAACTCAGGACATTGGGCTTGCCAGGCAGGTGTCTGTGCTGCTGAGCTACATCCCAGACCCAAAAGACCTTTCCACACTACAACTGTAATCACACCTTCACTTCAGATCTTTCAATGGCTTTGTGGCCTCTGATATCCTGTCTCCCTTTCCCCCTTCCTTTCTTCTTTGTGCTGGCTTATTGGCCTTTTTTCAGTTCCACAGACCTACTCAGATCTGAAGCCCTCTCACAGCACACATCTGCAGTTTTCACTGCTCAGCTCATAGGGAGGTCGGCCTGGGTGCCCTCGCCTCCCACCCAGTGCTGGATGTGGCTGTGCTGACTGGTCTCACATTACATTATCACTGACCTTCATGGGCCCTAAGTGCTGTCAGTTAGCCTGCTGTACTTCCCTTGTCTGTTGATTCTTCGGCCCTTCTAAACCTGTTTTTTTACCTTCTTGTTCTTCAAACTTACAAATCCTTCTTCTGCTATTGGCACCCTCAGCTGATGACTTCATTTCCTACTTTCCTATGACTTCTTTTTCTTTAGAAACTGTTAACATGTCCCTGTCACAGCGTCGCCTCACCTGTGTCTGTGTCTGCAGGCGCTGCCTTCTGTCTTGCTACCATGGATAAGCAGATCGTTTCTGGCTAAAGCCAAGCCCTCTATTTTTCGCCAGGCCTTTAAACCTTCTACCTGCACAGAGGCACTTCGTGCAGCCTTTCCCTGCTCCTGCATCATCAGTCCAGTCTTCCCTTCTCTCTAAGCCGTTCTCCCTCCCTCCACGTATATATATGCATGTAGTATGCTGCAATTTCTCTTTTCTCAGAAAAAATATTAGCATCTTGTATGTGATCCTGGTAACCTTCAGTTACCAAACTATTTCTCTGTTTTACTTTAAAATAAAACAACACAGAAAAGTCACTACCCACTGTCTCTGGTTCCTCTCCTCCTGTGTTCCTAATCCGCTCTAATCTGACTGTCACTGCCCTGTGCCTCCTTCACTCTGGTGACTCTTGTTAAGGCTGTGAGCTTCACTTCCAGCCTCATGTTGTTAAACCAGGAATCACTTCTCAGGGCTGAGGATGTGGTCAGTGGTGGAGCTATTGCCTTGCATGCACAAGGCTCTGGGTTCATCCCTGGCACCACACACACACATGCACACGCACACGTCAGTTCTCAGCCCACCTCAGTTGGCTTTGCATTGGCACAGATACTCCCTCCTCCTTGAAACTCCCTTTGCTTTTGGGGGTTCTGTCTACTTCACCAGCACACTTTGTTTTGTTTGGTGTTGGGGATCAAACTCAGGACCTCACCCTTGCCAGGCAGGCACTGTGCTGCTGAGCCACATCCTGGGCCTCATACTTTTTGTGTCCCTGCTGGTTCTTTTTCATCCTCACAACTGAAACTGAGGGCTCTAAGAGCTCAGGACTAGTCCTTTGACCCCTTCTTTTACCTGTCAATTCCTTCCTGAGCAGTTCCATTACTCTGTGGCTTTGAGTGTTCTCTGCTGATGATTCTAATTCATTCTCTCTCTCTCTCTCTCTCTCTCTC
>NDGN011482008.1:0-16210 GCA_002564285.1 Tympanoctomys barrerae
TTTTTTTTTTTTCCCAGAACCGGGGATTGAACTCAGGCCCTTGCGCTTGCCTGGCAAGCACTTGTTCTACTGAGCTATCTCCCCGGCCCCATAATCATACGTCTTTGTCCTCGTGAATCTACTCCCAAGAATGTCAAAGTGATGTCCCTCAAGCATACATCATTAGAAGTGTTCTGTACAGTGCTCTTTTTGTAAAGGTAAAAAAGAGGACTCGCCCAAATAGCTGACATATGGACCTTATTTTAAAAATTGGGCACATTAATTTAAAGGACTATTATACCTTTGTAAAATAATTATGAATTATGTACATGTGAAATGTACAAATAGATAAATGTTTATTGAATTCTTATCACATGCTGATGCTGGGGTATAATAAAGGAATCTGCATATTGCATACCAATGTACGTGTGATGTTAGGTATGTAAAACACGCATCCTTACTGAGGAAAATTTGAAGAAATGCTATTAGTTGACAGGATTATGGATCATTTTATTTCATTTACAATGTTGTTACATTGTCCTAAGTGTCAGTGTATGTAAACATTATTATAAGAGCAGGGAAGAAGGTGCTGCTACACTTGAGAAATATTTCTTTGGTTTTTAATTTTTAAAAACTCTTTTATTTATTTATTTGGTACAAGGTCTCACTATGCAGCTCAGACTCCTAGTGATCTTCCTGTTTCATCCTCCCCAGGGCTGATATTACATACGGGTACCACCACTATAGGTTTCAGTGGCCAACATGGCTGTACATCATGCAGTACTGCAGATCAAACCCAGATCCGTGTGCTTACCAGGCAGGTGCTTATACTGCTGAGCTATCTCCCTAACCTTGAGAAATATTTCTAGGAGTTGTTAAGTGTAAGAGTGGCTGTTCATTCATTCTTGGTTCATCTGACTCAGAGTACTTGCTGTGCACTATAAAACAGAACAGTGGTTAAGAAATATAATGCTTTACATTTGTAATCAGATTTGTTTTGAATTAAATAAACATTAGAATTGAAAGTCACTTTCGGGCAGGTAAGATAGCTCAGTGGACTAAGTACCTGCTTTGGCAAGCTCAGGGACCACAGTTTGATCCCTGGTCCTGCATGCCACACCAGCTGTGTCTCTGGGGCATGCTGAGCCACTGACAAAGTCTGGGCAGGGTGGTGCACTCCTGTAATCCCAGTGCAGGGGAGGCTGAAAACAGGAGGATCACCAGGAGTCTGCGCTGCATAGTGAGACCCTGTACCAAATACACAAATGAAAACTAAAGTCACTTTCGTAATAATCTCTGCTCGTTTCCTCTTTTCCAATCTCCTCTTTAGTCCACAAACATAAAGGTGGAATTTAAGTCCCAGAGACAGCACCTTCCTGGGGTCCCACCACCTGCTTTGCAGGAGGCTTGATGCCAGGATCAGATGTTTTTGTTTCTTTCTTACCTCATGCTGCTTCTCCCCAGCGATCCTCATTATGTCTTTTAAATATAAATCACTGGAATCACAATGGAGAACAAGGAGAAGTTTTATGTAAAACCACGACTAACAACACTGGACAGAAGAGAATTCTCCAGGTGAGCGCTTGCGCAGTGGCTTGCACACGAGAGCCGCAGGAAGACCTTTCCTGGTGGGGGTTTTGGCCTGCGGTGTGGAGTGGACCTCAGATTCCACCTTCCTCACAAAGCCCCTGTACTTGAGTTGCAAGTATCTACAGGACTGAAGGTGTCTGAGTACAAAAGAAATAAGCATGTAAGTTTTAACCATTGATCTTTTTAGTTTTATCATCGAGGCATAAAAATTTCAGGGTTTTACGAAGATCGCGCATTTTCTCTTTCCTCCACGGCACTTACTGAAGACCTCGGTGTCGTACCCAACGTGACTGTGAAGGGCTAGAAAACGTCCTAGCGCCTACGACTCGGAGTTCACAGATGCCGACGTGCACCTGACTCACTGTGAAGTGTGTCTTCACGTTGCTCCCCGCCACCAAGTGGTCCCGGGGAAGGACATCTGAGGCTGAGAGCAAACTTGGGCTGGGAGCTTAGCGGAGCTCTTGAGACTAGGGGCAAGTTACCGCATTTGTTTCAGTTTTCATTTCTTTGTCTATAAATGTGAATAAATACAGCATTAAATGCTTATGCTATAGTTGTATAGATTGAATGGGGTAATGTAAATAATTCACTTAGCTCAATGCCTGGCATGGAGTAAGTGTTCAATAAATAAATAAATAAATAAATAAATAAATAAATGTGATTATTATATCTATAAGTATCCCGTGCTAACCAATTGCATCTGATTGTTACATCTAGCTGCACCTGAATCTCACTGCAAATTCTTAACCTAGAAAACTTTAAATATTTATATTTATTTTAAATGTAACATGTAATTAAATATACTGTAGATATAAATTAATCTGAATATGAGAATGAATTACAATAAATAAATAATAATTAGCAATGAAGCATGTATGTCTATTACATATTCACATTTCTATAACCATAGATACATTTAAGTATTTAATTTATTTAACTAATTAATATATTACCGTAGTCACTATAAGCACGTAGACAAAATATAGATTAGACAAATAATTATAGAGTTCTATATAAAATTATATAAGTATAAGGAAATAGATATAGCAAAAATATAATTTAAGTTTTTTAAATGTATATAATATGTTACATTAATTTAAATATGTATATTATTTTGTGTATGTCATATACACAGCTATCGTATGGCTGTAAGTATGTATATGTATGAACGTAATGGTCGCTTATGTGCATGTGTCTATGCACGTATGCACGCTGTGGGGACTCAGAACATGGCCTAAGTCTCTGGGATGGTGACAGAGAGGATGTTTGAACTAAATCTTGAAGGACCGGATTGGGATTGGAGAAACAAGCTTCTCTGAGGGTGAAGGTTTGGAGTGCAAGAGGCACTAGGCAGAAAGATGGTAGTGATGATTGGCGACAGGCGGCAAAGAGTTGCCGAGTCATGACCTTCATCTATGGGCTGAGAAGGGTATGGGAGAGTGGCTTAGCTGTGGCAGGGCTGTGATTATGTGTGTGTGTGTGTGTGTGTGTGCGTGTGTGTGTGTAAATCAGAAATTCTGTAGGGTGGGTAACTAGGTTAGAAACATTTTTGTCCACTTTGTGCTCCCTTCAGGAGCCTACACTGTTTTCGAAGCACCACCAAAACCTTACAACACTCCCGAAAGCATAAGGAGAGACAGTTGCTATGTACTACGGCATGTCTATCAAGCATGCCTCTGGTGACTAAGATTTCACATTCAGTTAGGAGGTTTGTGGCAATTTCCTTAAAGAGGCAAAAAAAAGATGAATTGGTGATGCAAAAGATGTATGAAAGGGGAAAAATCAAAGATAAAAAAAGAGGTGAATACAGAGAAATGTCTTCATGGAGCTTCAAAAAGCCATAGGGTTACCTGGAGTCCTTAGAAGTCCTTCCCCTGGGCCAGGGAGATGGCTCAGTAGAAAAAGCACTTTGCTGGCAAGCACAAGGGCCTGAGTTCAATCCCCGGTTGTGCCACAAAAAAAAAAAAAAAAGTCCTTCCCCAAACATGGCTTTGGAATCAACTGAACTGTACATGTGGCTTGAGCATCTATGGCTAAGGCACAAAGATGGACAACAAATGCTGTGATACTGGAGGACAATTTTAATTTTCCTCTTTCATCACTGGCTAACTCATACAGCTGGAGAGTCTAAACTTAGCATCTGATGGAACCCTTCATGCCATTTCCAGAGGGAATCAGTTTATAGGCTGTTGGCCGTCAGATGCACAGATCTTTATTGGCCTTTGTCATAGCAAGATCATCTTGAATTCCTGTTCCATAACACATCATGAAAAACTAAACCAATAATTACACTTACTGCTCCTTTCATCTAAGGATCTTAATCCTCATGACATTAATTAATAAAGATTCCCAACACCCTGTGAGGTAAATAAATATTACTCTGCTGTTTTATGGATGGGGAAGGTTATTAACAAGGAGATTAAGCAATTTTCCCATAAGAAAATTAGCTTGTAGATATGCTAGGTAGGGGAATCAATTTTTTACCCCCTGGAACAAGGTACCACAACTGCTAAACCAAGATACAAGCCTTTTCTCATTTCTTTATAAATATTGCAAAAGAACAAATCATGGCTTTTTATTCTCAAGCTACCTGAGAATCTAGAGATCAACTAATATTAAAAGGATTTTTTGAAAAGCTAAAACTTTATACTTACCTGTATAACTTTTTTTCATCTTTTAGTAGAACCTCAGGACATAGTGTTTTGTTCCCTAACCAATTTATGACTGCATCATACTCTTTGCAAAAAGGGCGGGGATTGTTACTATTTAGAATAATCTCTGCATTCTAAATTTATCCTGTATTTTGATTCCTGTCTTATATGATGCTCCTAACTCAGGCTTTTGGTGAGGAGTAGTTGTAGATGAGAATAACTTCATAACAGTTGACAGGCTGTATGGCTCTTCTGTATTTTTTTCCTAGTAACACCAATTTTAATTTATAGAATATTTTTTGTGTGACACACAACTTGCAAAAGGCTCACACTTCTCAGTTATATCTTTCCCTGTGACTATGCTCCCATTTGATAGGTGAGAAATATGAAGATTAAATAGGCAAAGAATGCTCTCAGTAGGAATAGCACAGTTGGGAAGTGCAAGTACCTGAAATTGCCTAAGACTGTTCGACCCCAGAGCCCCAACTACTATTCTGAATGTTGTATTTCAAGTAAAACCCAGCTCATTAGAATTCTTTCCTGGAATAAGAGAAGTTTAATCTCCATCTATTACTATTATTAATCCTCCATTGAAATGGGGTTAAAACCATTGATGCCGTTTTTAACCTGCTCCACATAGCACTGATGTCAGGTGAACATAGCTCCGGGCCTGGATATGGAGTTTACAAAAGGGCTGAAATTGGTGATGGCGAAGCATCCATCTTTAGAGTGTTTCTCTGGTCCCTGGAGTTCTCATTTTTCTTCACCGAATGAAGTATTCTGCTATTACCTAGCGTCTTTTATCTTGCCAACTACACCCAGCGTCTCTCCCAGGATGTACACTTGTTGTTACTGCCAAAAGTTGTTTGGTTGTTTCAGAGACTTTTCTGTCTGCAATTCAAGTGTGGCTTCCTTCCCTGTTTTGATTTCTTTATAAAAAAGAAGTTGGCAAGCCGTGGAGCTCCATTCTCTGCTGATTGTGATGGCATTCCAACTCTCTTACTCTTCACCTCTTTGGTTCCACTGGGGGCTTTTCTAAGGATTGTTTGTTTTGCTGAAGGACTAGTAAATGATGTGTTTCCGAAGTGACATTTTGACTTGTAGAGGTCACACGATCTGGACACGGAGAGAATTTCTATAAATCCCACATGTTTTTCTGTATTTCAGTGCTGTCATCTTAAAAGCAGCCTCTGTAGCATTAAACTGCCAAAGAGGGTCATATTTTTATTTTTACCAATAACTCCAGGCGACTAGCTATTGCCTAGATCCAACAACTTGGATTATTTACTGACTTTTCTATTAAATTGAGCCATTCTTTCTGAACACCAAAGATTTGATGTAGAATAAAATATCTCCTTGGCGCTGCCACATAAAAATGTATACACACGCTACTCCAGAGAACAGTCTCCTAGAAGAACAAGATGGAAATTTAATGGCAGCTTTAATTTTAACTTATGACAACACTATTACACCAGCAAAAAAGAATTCACCACCAGCTGCATGTCTGAGAGACCATGGGACTGATTAAATCTGTCACATGGACAACATCTAATTCTTTAAGTAGAAGATAGGTGTATGCTACAGCTTTCAATAAGTCTGTTTCCAGATGAGCCAACTTCAAAGATAGTAGTGGGTGGCGCAGACCAGAGTGGGAGGTGGGAAGCATCAAAGGCTTCAAAGGCAATTGAGGTTGGGTTGTTTTTTGTTTTAAATCCCAGAACAGAAAGATATTTTGAGGTATGCTGACAATGACCTAATATTTATTTTCAGTTTTTCTGACATTGGTATGCAAAGGCAGGTTAAATAAATAATGCAAATGAGCTGCATTTACGTTTTGCACAGAAGGCTATTTCAAATGAAAATGGGAGACACCCTCCTGTCTACAGGGATACTTAGCCAATTGCTTGATGCATGTGGCTGCAAAGAAGCTTGAGTGTTGTCCAAGAGACACAGATGGTATGACTTAGGCACAAACAACTTTTATTTTGTTACTTCTGTGCAAACTCTTGGCCATACCTGCCTCTATAAAAATTGCATTTTTGATGTATCTCTGGCAGTCCTAAATGTACATCAAGAAATTGTATATAAAGCAGTTTCTTGGCTAATATCTAGGATTATTCATCTTTAATATATTGCAGGATTTTATTCTTTACAGACTTGTAGTTTAAGAGCTAAATGTTGACAGTTTGTAGTTACGGAATTTTTATTGAAGATTTCTGTTAAAATAATATTTTCCACCTGATTTGATGCAGCATTTTCTAGTATTTCTTCTCTCTCTCTCTCCCCATCTCTCCCTCTCTCCCTCCCTCTCTCTCTCTCTTTCCTTGCACATGTTGTGAATGTACTAGGTAAGAGAATCATCTTTAAGTACTTTAAATACTATAGTCCTCGTATGCTTGAGATATTCTTCAAACCTTTTCCTTTGTCTGCCAAGCATGCACCCAATATTTGTCTCTTCCATGTGGGCTACCAGGCAGCCCTCAGCCAAGCTGGTGGGCCACCTACAGGAAGATATAGTATTTCATGATGTGCGTATTTGTACACTAATCTCATTACTGCTTGGACTTATTTTCCTATTCTCTGTTTTCTATGTAATTTAAAAAATGAATAATACTAAATTTCAAATCTTTTAATAGTTTGCTTTTAAAATTCACCCAATTTTGGCACCTTGTGGAAACCACTTAAAAATCTTTCTCCAACTGAGCAGAGCAAAAAGTAAATGAAATTTAAAATGCATATTTTTATATCTGTAATTAACTCATGTTGTAAATCCCAAAGCATTAACTCTGCAGTTTTGCATGGGCAACGCACAGTTGTCCAGGTTCCTTAAGGGTTAAAGTGGAATTAGAAATATTATAAATAATTAACTCATCCAGGTCATAATGAGGATAATTATTTTTGTGTATCTGTATCCCTCTAGGATACATAATAATTACATCAGTTCTTTGCCAAGTCGTATTTAAATATTGTTATTAGTTGAAACAAAATGCAAACCTTTGTCTAGTCTCATCTGACATATCCAGAAGTAGAGAGAGATTTGAGAGAGAAGGTAACACTCAAACTCACACTTACGATGGGATTCTAAATAATGCCCTGAATGACTCTTCTGGAGCTCGGTTACATGCAGGTGGTAGGAGGATTTATACTGCGAATGCCTCAAATACTTTCTCCAGTGAGAGCAGGTTATTAAGTCCTAGTGAGCCTGAGCGCTCTGTGCCAATGCTAACCATTAGCTTTTGGCTCTGAGCCACAACTGTCTGCTCGGCAGTGGATTCTGCCACCAAGGGGAAGGTCATTAAGGGCTGTTCTTTACTCTCGTTAGTATATTCCAACATAATTAACAGAAGTTGTTCCCCAGATGGTTTCCTTCCTGTCAGCAAGTACCTCCAGCTTAATGGGCTATGCAGGATTCTTTACTTTAAGTGGGTGAGGCGGGAAGCAAATTTAAAATATATCATCTTTGATCCTCCCACCTCTAATTAGTTCTAAAGGTTTTAGATAATAATGTAAAGGGGGCAGCGAAATGAAATTATTTGAAAAATCAGACTCACAGAAGGTCAACATAATTGTACACATACCGGGGGAGTTTCTTCACTCAGGACAGAGAAAAGCCCCTCAAATGTTTGTCAGCTTACCAACAGAGTTTGGGCACTGAAATAGATTTCAAATCCTGTAATACAATTCAGTAAGTGCTTACTGAGTTCCCATCTGTTTCAGAAATTGTACTGGGTGTAGTGGTGAGAGGTTATTCCTCTTGTCCGTGGAGGTTAGAGAGTTCTGGGGGATTTCAACATGTAAACAGGCTGCGTATGGGAAAGTTTGATGAGTCCTGTACTAGACGCTGTCATTTCTGAACCTCAGCACTGTTCCTATTTCTTGAGCTTGGCCTTGGTCTTGGCCTCTCTGCACATGGCATTGGGTATTGGCAGGTCTGCTCTGAACCTGTCCCAGCTCTCCCATGCCCCTTGCCAGTGTTGATTCAACAGTTGGACATGTGAGCCATTTCTTGCCAATAAGTCAGTAGGTGAGATTGAGATTTTATGAGGAAGGCTTTCTCATTCCTAAGAAGGCACTGTAGGCAATGTGGCCCAGACCCTATGATCCATTGTTACCATTATAATATTAGGAGTCCTCAGACTAGATGGAGTGAAGCAATAGAGGAAAACAATCCAAGAAGTTCAAACCAACTGGTTTCTCCGCAAACTATTTGCGTTTAAGAAGTTATTTTTATAAGAAAAATAATAAAAAGATTCCACTAATATTGATTGTCTCAGTGATTACAACACACTTGCAAGTCTTGATACCAAAGCTACCTGTTTTGTACATGTGCGGAAACTGAGCTTCAGAGAGCCTAGTGTGACAAGCCCAGTGAAAGCTTGAAGTTTCTGAATCTGAGAGCTCTTTTGGCCAAATCTTCTTGTTTCTTTCTTAAATAGTAAAGGCAAGAAATTTAATTGCACTGGTCAGGAATGCAACGAAATCATAAAATTCTTTCGGTTTTTCTCTGAAAAACACTAACTCTGCTCTTTTTTAAGATTTTTATCCTGGAATGTTAAATTCAGTTAATTTTTTTTCCATACGGGAAGAAATATGTGAAGTCAAGTAAGGTGAAAGGCTTCCAAATGGTACAACATATCATTGAGAATCTACCTGGGCTACTGCTGATTTGATATTATTGCAAAAGGTGTTTAAGGAACAAGATGAAATGGCCTGGTGTCATGGGCTACATGCCATTGTGCCGTCTAGAAAGGGCATCAGCAGTGATACGCTGGACCTGAGTTTTACTATCCGATGCTAGCCCAGGTAAGTACAGGTTTACTATCACGTGTGGTAGCTTGGTTTTGAAGGCAGTTGCATTCATTCACTACTGCTATTAGCACTCCTTTGTCTGCCAGTGATAGAAACCCCATATCAGAGAATTTATGCAACAAGCAGGGTGCATCAGCTCACAGAACTGAGCGGGAGTATTCCACAGCCACCCTGACCTCGCTGAGGTGGGCCTTGAGTCAGTCTCACCTCTAGGCTCTCTTTTCTCTGGAGTGGCTCAGTTCTGCCTGTAACTGATGGCTGCCTACTTTAGGCTGCTTATTTCGTCATCAAATCCTGTCCATTGGGAACAGAATTTGCTTCTTGCAGAGTTCGAGTGAAGTGCAAAATTGAATTCCACTGGTCTGCCTGTAGTGCTGTGGAGCTTTGTTTCCTAGTCTGGAACCTGTACTCTCTTACAGCAGTGTGACACACCTGCCTTCTTGGGGTGGAGTCATGGTGGGCAGTGTGACCCCTTCTTCTTAGCCATGGGCTTAACTATGAGACTTGTTTGGCAAATAAGATGCTGGTGGATGAAATATAGAAAGAATATCAATGAATAGAGTTGAGCTTGGCCTCTTGCTACATCCTTCCCTTTCATCCTAAGAAGAACATGCCTTGCATAAAAGAATGTTGTGCTGGGAAGATGAAAGACATACAGAACATCTCTGGGCATTGTTGTTGGCTTGAAGTTGATGCCCTCTAAGCCAAACTGTGTTAGTCATATATCAGTCACTTGCAGAATTGTGACCAAGAACTAAATGCTTGCTGTGATAAGCCACTGAGTTTTGGAATAATTTGTTACGTGGCATTATTATAATAATGACTAATCCAGTCACTAATCCAGTCTGCCCATTTCTATACCACTGACAAAGGGAATAGGTTGAAATGTAATTAGATAAGGCTGGATTATGAACTGTCCTGCTAAAACCCAGTGAGGGCAGGGGGAATCTGGCATCCCTTTGGGAATAAAGGCTGAAAGAGTAAGGAAATAAGAACACTTACCAGAAGGGCATTCTGATAAGCAGAAAAAGACATGTTTGTCCCACGTACCACCAAGAAAACCCACGCTCAGAGTCAATGATGAGCAAAGTGATGCATGCCTGTACTGTCAGCACTTTGAGGGGCTGAGGCAGGAAGACCCCAGGTTCAAGACCACCCTGGACAATGTAGTGACTTAGTAATATTCTGTCTTAAAAAATGAAAAATGGGCTGGGGATGTAACTCAGTCAGAAAGCCCTGACTCCAAACCCCCAGTACTGAGAATAAAAGAGTGTTGTAGAAATTTAAAAAAACAAAAGCTGGTATCTGTTGGAAAGGCAGATGTGGGGAGGATGGAATATGAATTAGGATCAGCAAACGAAGAGAGAAGAGATAACAGTTATTTGAAATATCGTAAGTGTTGATGTACAGAGGACAGATTGAACTTAGACTGTATTTCTCCAAAGGGAAATTTTTCTGACATGCAGAGATGTGTTGTAGTACAAACAATACGGGCTTTGGGAATAGGAAGACAGAATCTAGCTCAAATTGTTAGTGAAATTGTTATGTCCTTGCTAATAACACTCTCTCCCAGTGACCCCTGCGTCATCTGTAAAGGCAATCTAAATAGCTAGGCTGGAGAACTTCAAAAATAATGCACATAAAGCCTGGAGTTTCATAGGTGCTCAACAAATCAACATTTGTTGATATTGTTATTATGAGAACTATCACCAGTAGTGTGGAGTCTGTAGAGAAGCCAATTTTCTCTAAGCAAGCATGGGGAATACTTACCTTGTCCAGAAATAGAATGGATGCTTTGTTTTTAGAGTGGACTTTTTAATGTCAGAGTGTGTCTCCTGTCCCAGCGGCTTTTTCAGCAGAGGCTGGACAGGAGGAAGTTAGAGGAGAGGACTTTCTAGGATCCCTGAGAAACCACATCATCTAGATTTCTGGGGTACCCTGTAACTCTGAGATCCTAGTTCAGATTCACTGAACTATGAGCCAGCTTCACTTAGCTCACGACCTCACAAGAATGGAAACTGAAAGATACTATAGGTAAGGACACAGGACATCTGGATATGCCTGGAATGATCTTGGTTCAGACTTGTCCAGATATAGTCAGGAAAGCATCTCGCTTTTTCTTGATGATGCCCCAGTTTGGATGAGAACTTCCAATGGTTGTCCTAATTATAACCAGGCCAGCAAAGAGAAGCCCAGCACATTCTTTATCTTTTCAAACTAAGCTATCCGCTCCCAGGATCTCTGCTCATCTGTGGTGACTCAGCCTCACACCTTATAAAGCCAGCATTCCACCCTCCTGTTCTTACGCCTTCAGTCAATTGCAAATTCTTTTGATCCGGCCTCCCAAGTGCCTCCTGTATCTGCCCCTTCTTTCAAGTCTTCCTGCTTTAATTCAGTCTCTTGTTACTTCTTGCCTGGAGCACTGTAAAATCCTCCTAACAGCCCAGGCCCATCCTGTTGTCCTGTACACCTCCCTGTGCCTGGGGCGTGCCTTTAGGGCACCCCACCAACCCTGCAGCCTTGTCATTTTTATGCTGATTTTTAAACTTTTTTATTTAATCACCTGCAGAAATATAGAGAAGTGTTTGTTGTGGAGTCTTATTGCATCATATCTAAATGAACTGGAAAGATTTTCATGAAACGTAAAGGATATGTTTACGACTGTAGGATTGAAAATGTAGCTCGTAGTCTACCCTCAGGAGGGCATCTCAAGGGGGCAGCGATCTGGCCTTGCCCACATCTGGGAGGGAAGTTTGAGGGGTCTGCAAAGCGCCCACTTGGAAGCGACACAGCTAACAACATCCGCAACGCATGAAGAAGATGGAACAGTTTCCAATCTGAGCCCGAATCCCCTGTCTAAAGGCAGCTTGGCTTCTCCACACCGCAGAGGCAGATTCGCAAGAGGTGCTGATTTTCTGTGGAGCTGTTTTTCTCAGGGGCAACAGGATGCCTGTTTGCTGGGTGTTTCTCCCACTAAATTGGTGGGTGATTCCCTGGAGAGATACTGGAGAGAAGAGCTCTGGTTAAAAATCTGACAGCTCCTCAGACGGGCTCTCACTGTCCCCCAGCAGCCTGTTGGTCTCCACCAGCCCTGTGCTCGCACCGCATTTGGTCTCTTATCTGGGTCTGCATTCCCTTCTTTAACTAGGGCTCAGGTGTCTTCCCAGCACCTCTAATTATGGGTGTGCCCCGCCTCCATCAGGATTCACCTCAAAAGCCACTTCCTCTGTGAGACTTCGCCAGAGGCTCCTGGGGTTGCTAGTTTCCTCCTACATTACGTTCTACTGCTTGTTATCTGTCTTGTAATGTTGCCATTTGCCTGTATTTCTCCTCACCCCGACCCTGTAGGCACAAGAGGAGACACTCGTTTTCATGTCTCCTTGGTGCTTTGCGCATAAAGTAAATGATATTCTAAAAAATGATCTTAATTTAGTTTAGCCACTACTCCCAAGAGGAATAAAAATATCTCTTAGAAGGATCATGCAAGCCAAACTGTGCTGTGAATGGACCAAGATGGGACAACAGAATGGGAAATAGAAAAACGTATTTGCTTTGGAGTTAATAAACAATTAGAAGATCATTGGCATGCTCAGGAAGTTTTGAATTTTTGAAAAGCTACCAGAAATACTAGTTATAAAGACTAATCCTAATTCTTAATTCTTGGTTTTCTTAATCCTTAAATTCTTTGGTTATCCTAATACTTAAATTCTTAAATTTGCCTCTACTATATGAAAGGACTGCTCCTGGAGTAACTTGTCACAGTGCTCACCTATTTGGGGCACTATCTCTCAGACAGTATCAAAGCTTCAGCCAAGTTGTTGGCCTGGATTGAAGCGATTTTGAGTTACCTTGTGACTCCAGTCGGTGGGATATCAGATTGCCTCCTGTGCAGCAGGCAGGTCTAAATCAACAACCACAAGGGCCTATCTACTAAGCACAAAACATTTGGACATTAAACCTTCTTTCTGGCAATGTGCCCAGGGTCAGAAATCTGCATTTTTCAACACACCTCACCTGGGATTTCTCTGCACACATGGCCTGAGCTCCCCGTGCTCACTCGCTTCCCAATACACAGTCCTGCTGGGAAAAGAGCTTAGTGTTGGAATCTACTGGGAAAGAAGTCAAGAAAGCAGCATCTTGACCTGGGCAGCCTCTGACCGGTTATTGGGAGGTGTTTGTACTTCTCATGGTGAAACTGAGAAGGGTATTTGTATCGTGGTGGGCATAAGCACAGGTGAGCCATTTTCTAGAAGATCTTTCTGTGAAGATCAGATGCCTAGAACACATCACAGGGACAGAATAACAAGGGCTGTTCTCAAATGGTGAAATTCTGACATTGATTCCCAGCCGGAACAAAACCAAAACCAAAACCAAATTCCTAAGGAAACTATAATTCCCTAGTCTGGAACTGACAGAATTAAAAAGAAAACAATTAAGCAAGGATTCTGTTCTTAAGGAATGAGGGGGAGGGTAAGAGATCAAACAGAATACCTGATCCTTTGAAAACAGGATATCAAGGCACTGCCACAGGCCTTCAGAAGGGAATGTGAAACAGAGGTGGGAGAGTGTGAGACACCAGGGGCCAGGGGAAGAGCAGGGAACCCGGATTCCAGCCTAGAGATGAAGAGGAGCTGTGTGGCCAAGAAGTCACCCCCACGCAAGATCCTTACCTGGAATGACTGCCATCAGCACCTTGTTCTCCTAAATCCTGTGAAGAAGGTGGTAGGGATAATTTGGGCTAATGTTATCATTTGCACAGATAGAGGCTGACGCAGAGTTGGAATGAAGAACTTGGATCACCCAGTTTACAGAGCCCAAGTAGGCTTGCTTGGAAGCTTCCAATCTAAGGGTGAGATTCCTCCCCTGTGCTTTTCCTTTAGGGCATGCACCTTCAAATCTTACAGCATCCTAATGTGAGACTCGCCTCCTCCCCCACACAGGGTACACTTGAGTGGCTTTAAATTTTATATAAGGAGAAGAGGACACAAGATCCTGAAGAGTGCAGTGGATGAAGGAAGTGTGCATTAGATGCTTTATTCCATTACCTTTAAAACATCATGGTGGCTACAATTAAGAACAATGCACTGGGTATTCTTTTCAGAATCACCAAGAGTAGACTTTCCCATGGTGGGGAAAAATACCCAACAACCACCACTTAAGGAGGAGAAGTTTAACTTGGACTCACTGTTTCAGAGTTCTTAGTCCGAGATAAGCTGGTTTCAGGGCAAGAACAGCATGAGTGAAAGGCGTAGGGGAAGAAGATTACTCACTCCCAGCATCAGGAAGCAGGGTGCAGAGGAAGAATCCCAGAATACCAGGGCGCTACCTCCAGGTGGGAGGTAACAGCCCTTCCCACTGTGAGCAACAGTGGGCTACCACATTCCTGCTATCACATCATGTGATCCAGCCATCCTCCCAGGAGTCTCTGAGTCCAGTCAAGTTGACAAATATAACCACCATAAATGCCCAGACAACAACATACAATAAATATGGTAAGGGAGTGGGTACATAAACTGGCTTGATTTAATCTTTCTAGACAGCATGTATATACAAAAATATTATAATGCACCCCATGTACAAATGAAATTATTATTTATAAATTCAAATAAGATGTCAAAATAACCCTAGGCAGTAGTGACTACTGATCTCATTGTATAAGAAGGGAAAGTTAACTGTCTTACAAAGGTGACCATTCTGGTCAGTTTGGAAGGGAACAATAAATTCAGTCTTGGCTTCCTGCATACCCAAAGTGAAGCCACCCTGGTTTCCAACCCTAAGCCAGTCCATGAATGGACTCTATGCAGTTACCAAGAGTACCCTTTTCCTTATCCTTTGGTCTGGCGCCAACTTCCTGGAACTTCAGCTTCCATGGTGCTCGGTGACCTAAGACCCCCTTTGCTCAATAGGTAGGTTCAGTCGCACTGTAGCCCTTGTTTCTCAGCCAAGAAGCCTTCCTTTGTGAGCCCATCTTTGGACATCTGCAGCCTCTTCCTCGAGATGCCATCACATCAGGGACACCCGGACACAGCACAGCCTAGAGAGTAGGTCTGTGTAGAGTGGAGACAGGAAAGTTCAATGAGAATGAAAATCAGGAGGTGAAACTGGAATGGGAGGGATCCCCAGCAGTGGGATACAGACCTGTCTTCTTCCATGTTTCCTAAGAACAATATAGTAGGAAGAAGACCCAAGTACAGCTTGAGAGATGGACACAGTGATAAAACTTAAAAATCATGTGACTCTTCTTTCCCAACATGACCAGAGGCAAACTTCACATCTGGAATTGTATAATGACGATGATGAATCTCTCCACAAACCTGGATGTCTAGTGACATAGACCATCAGTGTTGCGGGGTATGAGTGGTGTGATGGGATGGCGCTAAAGCAAGGCCTGGACTATTAGATGTGGGAGTGCTGGGTCCTGTGGAAGCTGGAAAGGAGGATGTGGAACTGGAGAGGTAGGATTCTTTGGAAGGATTTCTCTGAATCATTGTGCAGTAGAATGTTATCAAGGGTAAGCAAAAGGATAATAAACTCAAACTAGCATATATCCATAACATGTGTTTCCTTTAGTTTATGTATGAGAAAAAAGCAAGGAGGGATGGGCTTCAGCTTCAGAGGATCTGAAAGTTCAGTGATGTCAGCGAGGACTTAGCACCGTTTCATCTTCCACGCTGCTGTACACAGTCTCAGCTGAGCCCAAGACAGGTCCTCACAGGCCTATGGGACGGCTTCCAGTAGCAATTGGCAGGGGAGTGCCTGCTTTCCTACTGCTCTCTTAAGAGCAAGAAAGCATTTACTCAGAAGCCTCTAGAAAAATCTCTCCTTGGTCGTATGCCTATTCCTAAATCAGTCACTGTCACAGGGCAGTGATTAGCCCTTTCCATATATCAGGTCTACCCAGTGAGTGAGGGGCAAGTCCCCAAGCAGCTTTGCTCCATGGCTGGGATCTGAAGATTTCTATTGCTCCAAATCCAGATGTTGAAGCCTAATCCCAGTGTGATGATAGGAAGAGCTTGCGCTGTCAGAAGGGGATGAACGAGTGGGATTGGTACCTTTACAAAAGAAGCCCAGGGGGACTTGTTTGCATCCTCTGTCCTGTGAGGGACACAGCAAGAAGGCACTTGCCACACAGCAGGAAGAGAGACCTCCCCAGACACTGAATCTGTTAGCACCTTCATCTT
>NDGN011482022.1:0-15151 GCA_002564285.1 Tympanoctomys barrerae
CTGGGTTCCAGGGGAGCAAACATGTGTGCCACTGAAGCAGGGCCTGCCACTGCATGCTCTGGGCTAACCTAAAGTATCAGCCAGAAGGGAATCCAATAAGGGGAAGCTGACTGCCCACAGGAGTGGCCTACAGAAATCACTCTCTGCCTGTCCCATCTGCCTGGACTAAGCACAGTAAATTCCGTTCAAGTAAACATTTCTAGTATACAGATACGCATGCATGCACAACATTGTGCATTTTATCTAATGTTTGCATTTGAAAGACTACACACATATACATGTGCGCACACACACACACAGAACCTGCGCCACCCTTTCACTTAACCACACTTAACACTCCCACCACTACCATGAAACCTCAAAAAAAAATTTGCAGTGTGCTGTTAGAAAAGAATAAAGCTCGATGGAAAAGGAAAATGAAAATAACATCCACACCACTAACATGAAAGCCCACAGCAAAATTCGGGCTGTCCCACTTAGGAATAAAGTCCTTTCAAAAGGAAAATGAGCTTTCCTTACTGGTAGCATGCCTGCAAGCATGGTGAACTTTCCCCAAACCTAGCAAGCTTCCTGTAAGAAGTGTGGCAAGCATCAACCCCACAAAGTGACACAGTACAAAAAAGGTAACGATTCCCTATGAGCCCAGGGAAAGGGGCATCTATGGTTGACAGACTAAGCCAATTTTCCAGAAGGAGGCCAAAACGACAAAGAAGATTATGCTGAGGCTTGAGTGTGTTGAGCCCAATTGCAGACCTAAGAGAATGATGGCTGTTAAGAGATGCTAGCATTTTGAACTGGGAGGAGATAAAAAAGAAAGGGCCAAGTGATCCAGTTTAACTTTTCATGCTTTGTTTTATTGTGGAGGCAGTAAAATCTTGCTGTGTTCATTTCAAAAAAGAAAAGAAAAAGAAAGGGAAATGAAAATATTTTCAAGATAAAGCCCTCTTGATCTGTGAGGCGTTTTGTTGCTTAGCCTTAGGAGTGCTGGTAGATGCTTCAATTCGCTTGTGACCGCTGGTGGTCTAGGAGCTGATAAGTTTGTTCACTGTCCCTGCTACCAACACTGGGATCCCATTAATCACCTGCTGATCTCATGAAACCAACTGCTGGCAAGGAAGATCCACCCAACACATCACAAATTAACATAACTCAGAATCTAAGAAGATGCTATGGCACAGATAAATGGCAAATGTGACTAAGCTAAGTACTTCTCACATGAGTAGATATTTTGCTACTGTCCCTACTTAACAAACATGGAAACTGAAGCACAGTATGGTTAAATAACTTGCTGGAAGTCACACAGTCAGGAAATATAGGAAACAGGCACCGGGATCTGGGCCTTCTGAAGCCAGAAGTTGCTCCCTCCTGGTCCCCTATGAGCATAAGACAGGCAAGAGAAGGCCACACAGGCTCCAGAGCATTTTCAGAACAAGTTGTGGAATGACTCCCAGGCCTACTGGCAACATCTCTGCAGGCTGTAGGATACCAGCTCTGAGTGAGGCATGGGGGTTCAGCCCTATATTAGTGCTCTGGAATGCTGAGGCAGGAGAATCATAAGTTCACGCTTAGCCAAGGCTACTTAGGAGCTTAGCAAGACTGTCTAAAAAAAAATTTAGAATGGTGGGGTGAGGGGATGGGGTGCTGCTCAGTGTAAAGGCCCTGGGTTCAATCTCTAGCATTACACAAATGAACATGCAAGGTTTGCAGAGGAAGTGCCCACCCAGTACATGGAAGTCTATGCTCCACAGCCTGGTAGCCCCTGATCCATGAGGTGGAAGGTGGATCAGGAGGACCTAGTCCTAAACACCTGCAAATACTCAGCCTGAAGTTATATGCAAGTCTTGGTTTGACTCAACTCGTATAAGCCCTGGCTGTGTGGTCACTGGGGTCCAGGTCCCTAGTGGAGGGTCTGAGGAGCTCTAAGGCCACATCCTGAGCTTCATTTTCAAGGTCAGATGATGACCACTGTTTTCATAGAAGTGAAGGAGGAGATGGTACAGGGGGCTGTGGACTGGGATCCTCTGCTCAGCTCCCACCCTGCTTGAACATGTGTAGGGGAATGTAGGCAACAAGCAGGGTGGCGGAGTCCACTGCCTTGGTCCACTTGGGTGGGTGTCATTAATGCTATCTACTCCACAGTGGGACCATGGGTGTGCAGCACTGAGCCAGCACCAGGCAGCTCTGTACCCACATCCACACCCACACCCACTCCCACGCCCACACCCCCTCCCACGCCCACACCCCCATTGCCATCCCTACCTGCATCTTGGCACAGGACCCATGTTCCAACCATGCACTGTGTAGGCACAGGCCTGGGCTCCCCACTTGCCCTGTGGCCTTCCTGCTTCCCACCAGGGATGGGAAGACCCAGTCATCAGCTGCTTCCTTTCAGGGAATGCCCACTTCCCCACCTCCTACTTCTCCAGATGCTTTTTCTAGAGACCATGGGCTGCCCACTCACCTCGATAGTGCTGTACTTTCTGCAGCAGGAGGAAAGTGTTCTTGTCGAATGCTTTCCTTCAACCAGAGAGGAGTCTGACATCTCAGTAACACACAGCTTTAACATTTTGATGGAAGACACACGACAGGTGGGAGTATTTCCCATTTCTTCATTGATTATGAAAAAATCATCAGTGATTTCAAAAGCCTTTATTAAATCTATCAAACTCTAAACATGACTGGCGATGATAAAAATCAAGTAAATTACTAAGAGTAAAGTATGTGCCCCCAAATGAGGCCCATGTTCTTTAAAAATAAATACCCCTGTGAGGGACTCAGATTTATTCCAGTTATCTTCTTCCCCCACCACAGTTATCTGTTCTTATGAAAAGCTCTTTTGCAATTGTGTTTATCTCAAGCACATCACTCTGAAATTCATGGTACCACACACTACAATTTGGGAAAGAGTCTAAGATATTGAGCACCATGTCTGATATCTTTAAAAGAAAGAAGTACAGTGGAAACACAGCACAAGTGGTGCTGACTTCCCATTATTTGATGCATAACTTTCAGACTTTGCCAGGGGGGCCACAGCACACCCACAGGACCACCCTGTTTTCTCTCAAAGTGAGCTACCCATGTGTTACAGGAGAGAGTAACTTTATTATAGAAAAGGTTTCACACTAGATGATTTTTTCCCAATCTTGGATAAATGGAAATGTCCCAGGGATGTTGGAGGTTGGTCAGGCTGGACAATGATGTGGCTGGGTTACGTGTGTTAAATGCATTTTCTACTTAATGGTTTTTCCAATTCCTGATAGTTTTACCAGGCCAGGACCCCAGTGTAACTCAATGAGCACCTCTTTTTGTAGACCACAGTGAGATGGAACTGAAGCAAAAGCACTAATTTTTCTTTCCTGGGTTATATTTGGCTTCTGCAGACAGCCACAGCAGGTAAGAAACAGACAGAGCAAGTATGTTCTGAATGCACTTGGGCATCCCTGTCTAAGTGAGTATTAGAGATGTTCTGGAATCTCAGGAAACCTGTTTTCTCACAAGTAAAACAGGAACCACGGCTGCCTGTCTACCCCACAAGGTTCTCTGCAGGCAGTAGCTAGAGGCAGCTCTCAACCGTGTCTTCAGAAGTCATTTCTACTGGAGTCCAAGCAACTAAAACAGAGATGTTGCTGCCTAGGGGCTGAGGAATAGGGGCCCAACTATAGCCCCAGACTCACTGTCCCTCCCCTGTCTCACTGTCCCTGAGCTACCTCTGACATCCCCTGCCCCTGCTCAGACCCCAGCATGCATACAGATAATTTGGTTACATATAAGCTCTAAGCAAACCATAAAGCTCAGAATAAACAGCAAACTCCTCTCCCCAGATTTGCTCCATCAGCCACAGGGCCTGTTGTCTGTAGATGTCCACAGTCACCACTAAGATAACAATCATTTCAAAACAATCCTCTACTGTGGTTGACCATGGCTCTGACCTCTAGCAACTCACTATCCACAAAGTGCTTCCACATTCTTCCCATTAATTTATTCTATCAGGCAAAATTATAGAGATGTCCTGGGGTTTCCTTCCTCCAGTCATTTGATCTAACACTTATCAAGGTATTGTCAAGGAGGAATTTTGCAAATCAGCGGGGGATACTGGTCAACTATCTTGAAAATATAGATTGTCCTCGTTGACTAGGTGGCCCAGTCTGCTTGCTGAACACTGCAGAGCAGAAGAGGAAGGAGGCAGAACAAGTCACACTGGGTGGAAGAGGAAGGCAAAGGACATGTGAGCTGCACAGAGGTCAGACAGATGTGTCTCAGGAGAAGACTCAGCCTATAATGGCTGACTTGATGGGGAACAGGCCACAGTTGGGAAACACAGGTGACCTTGAGAATCTATCAGGGAAATGGGGACCTTTGTCCTGCTACCATACAGAGCTGACTTCTGATGAATCTAGAAGCAGACTCTCCCTAGGATCCCCCAGTCAGGTGTACAACCTGCCTACTCCATGATTTTAGTGTGGAGAGACCAGTAACAGATCTCTAGAGAGCCATGAGACAGCAGAGGAGAGTAACTTTGAGCTGCCAAATTGGTGGTAATTAGTTGGGACAGGGGTCAAATCTAATATAACCACTCCTCCATGTTTTTCTGCAATCTTCAGACTTCCAGAAGTTCCTGTTTTAGAAGATCTTGTTCATCCTGATTTACTTGAAAACATCTGGAACATCCACATCCTGATCTAAGCTGGGAGAGAGGTGGTGCCAAGGACAGGAATGAAGACATTTCCAGCTCAGATACAGCTATTATTTGGAAACAAACTTTACAAAAGTGATGTGCATCTGATACTGGCTTGTCATTAGAATCACTGGGGGATATTTTCAAATACCTATTCCTTGGGAAACTGCGCTGAAATCTCAATGTGTTAGTTACTTTCCTGTTGTTGGTACAAAACAGCCAACACTTACAACTTAACAGAGAGGAGGGATACTTTGGCTCATGGTTTTGGAATTTCAGTCCATGGCTGGCTGATCCAAGGCAGAAATGCTGTGAGGAATAGCCTCAACCCATGGTACCCTGGTCAGAGCTCAGAATACCAGAATGTTGATAGAAATGCATCTGGTAGGGCACAGGCTCAGGAGATTTTATTCAGAAACAAGGACTACATTGGCCATTAGACTCCAGACCATGTGGACTATGCTTTAGCAGAAAAAAGTTTTGCATTTCACTCTTGTGCAAAGGCTTTACCTGAGACTGAGATTCAGGGCAGTGGACTAATTAATCTGACAGAAGAAATTTCAAAGCAATCTAAGGTTGAGGCAGTGGCAGGGTTACTGTTGGGTGGCTTTTAGTCTGCCCTATGCTGAGAATCAAGAGCAAAGAGCCCAGAAAAACAATTTAAGGGTTTTTTAGTTCAGGCAGAAAGGAAGCTCCAGTAAAGCTGTGTACTGCAAAGCTGGAGCAGAGGAGGACTGGGCTGCTAAGAAGGAACAGGAGAATAGAAAAGAAGGAATGAGTCTCCTGCCACATTTGGCTTATAGTTTTCTAGAGGTCCTTCTTCAGCTGACATCTCCAAGCCTTTCCAAACTCTTCGCATAAATCAGTTTTAAAGACTGCTGAATAACACAGCCAAACAATGTCATAACAGTGCCCTCCCCGAATCCAAATTTGTCTTATTTTCCTCCTTGCTAAGACAATATTACCAAGAGCTAACATTAATGAAAGAAAAGTTTATTTCAACTCACAGTTTATAGAGGCCCATATTCAGTGGGCTTCAAAGCAGGCTAGCATGGTGGAGGGGCATCATAGAGGAGAAATAGTTCATGGCATGGCAGGGCAGATGCAAGGCAGCATGCAACAGTAGCAAATCTGCCTTATTTCTCCCTTTATACTCTATATGGGCTGTAACCCTATTGATTGGTGCCACCCACATCCAGGTTGGGGCTTCCATTATCCACAGCACCACACTTAATCTCAGTACTGCATTCTTAATTCACATCCATACACTTTAACTCATCTAGAGTGACTCTCTATCTATAACCGCATCAAGCTTTATGATAGCTAGATACAAGTCATAACAGATGCCAAGTGGATTCCAGTCATCAAGTAGAGTCCTGAGCATGCCTCACACCAAGTGCATCCCTGGACCTTCTCTTCCCATGGTAAATGGCACATGGATCTGGCATTCTGCACCATCTGGAAAGCTTTCCAAAGTTCTGAGCATCTAAGAATCCTTTCCCCGGGTGACTTTTCCTCTAAAAATTCACAACAGATTTAGTCACACTGCCAAACATCCAAGGTTTCTCTCCCAGATGGAGTCCCTTGAGGTGAGTTGGTGTGGGAGTTTTCACTACAGTGGTCCTGTAGGTCTCACAATCTTGTGAAATCATGTGCAGATCCCATCTGAGATTATCTGAATGCTCTTGTCACTTCAAATGCCCTGCTTCATCCCTGTGGCCCATGACCAACACAAATACCATCAGTATTTTGAGCACCGGTTGACATAACAAACTGCTCCATAGAGCATTTTTCACACACACAAATGTGACTTTGTCCAGCCTTGCCCCGCTGTAGCTTGGCCCAGGACCTAGCATGACAGTTCCTCAGCAGATGCCACCACTACTGTGAACTGTGCCTGGCAGCTCGTCAGTGACCCCTTCTCAGAGCCGTGATCATCGAGGGAAAGGCAGGCACGGGGCAGCCATGTCTGGGGAAGGGAGGCTGACCATGAAAACAGCAACTAAAAGGCTTTTACGGTTAATGCAGCTCTTTCCACGGTAAAAGGCTACCTTTAAAAGCTGCCATTTCCTTTGCATTAACTAAAGTGGAAGAAATGAGGAGTGGAGAAGACCATAGCTGTTATGACGGGCAGGGAAAGTGGGCCTGCGCACAGAAGCCACGGGAGCAAGAGCAGGGGGTGAGACGGGAAGACTGGCGGGGGCTGCGTTCAGTCATTATCCACACAGCGTGGTAAATGGAGGGCTGTCGGCAGCAACGCCGTCTTACTCAGCTGCTGCCTAAGTGCTGCGAAGCAAGACCTCAGAACAGTGAGTCAGCCTCCTTTAATATTTAACCAGAGGCTTCAAGTTTTGAAGATATAGTCTGCCCCTCATGGAGGAGGGAGGGGAAGCTGGCTTGCAACCTTGATGATATAGGAGCTGGTCTTCAACATCATAGAAAACCCAGGCTTTGTTCTTCAGCTTCACTATGGAGACTTCCCCCATGTTGGCAAACAGGGTTTTTCCACACAACTCGACTTATTCCTGTTGTGATTGTATTTGTTAACATCCTGACCAAATAAGCTAAGGCAACTGCTGCCATTTCATAATGGAGATGACAGTGTCAAAGAAGGAAAGGCCCTGAGAGGCCCTAGGTTATTCCAGTGCTGTTGTTGTTCTGGAGGATTGTTATGTGCTTTCTCCCATGTCACTCACACCATCACTTCCTCTTGTACCCACACATATGAAATATGAAACAAGGTAAAGCGTAAGGATAGGAGAGCAGTGTCCTGGATGAGGAGGAGGAGGAGGAGGAGGAAGGGGAGGAGGAGGAGGAAGGGGAGGGGGAGCATGGTATATTCTCATTGTTCTTGCTCTACCTTAATCTCCCTTTTGGCGCTCTGTATATACCCCACCATCCTGTATGGAAGATATGAGAGACTGGGAAGGCTGAAACAATGAAGCAGTTCTCTGCCCATCCACTTCCCAGGTCCCCAACCCCCTGTCTGGACCCAGGGTCAAGAATGAGTCCATGCTTCATGAAATTTCAGATAATATTGAGGCCAGTGTCAGAAGCTTGCCAGCCTGTACAGACTGAGCACACTGGCCCTGAGGGAGATGGGATTAGGCACAGAGAAGCCCCTTGTACTAAGGACAGTGCTACAGAGTCCCACAGTATGAAGAAAGGACATGAAGTTGGACCAGCTCCAGGCAAGCAGGAAGCAAGCCCCACCATTTACATGAAATACACAGTGCTGGGCCCGCCACCCAGCCAGAGGCCTTTGATCTTGGTGAATTTCTGAATCATGTGTGACTAAAGAATTTTTTACTGAGAATTATTTCAGTTCTCTGAGTTAATGAAAAGGCAGTCTGCAAAATTTATGAAAGCAAGAGAACAGCATTAGACAGGGGAAAGAGCCATAAAAACATCCTTGGAGGCTTCAGTGCACCAGCCCTTATGGGCTGTTGTGGCTCTAACTCTACATATCTCTGTCAGATTTATTGGCTTTTATTGGAATTCACTCTTCTCAGTAGTGGGGTCTGAAGCAACAGTCATGAGGGAAAGTATGTCTGGGATGAAATGAATCAAATCAATGTGACACATTCAGGGAACAGGGCTGTCATTACTGGGCATGGACAGTCACATCGCAAAGTTTGTCACTGCTGCATAGCCACTGTCACATGATGGGACAATGGTTGGGTTGTGACTTATGGGGAAGAACAATACAGAACCATGCTTCTGGTTCACAAGCTGCTTCACGGGACTCCTCTGAGGATGCTCAGGGGCCAGGACTGTGGGGGATGTGACCACTGCACAGCACACAGTGTGGATCCCCCACAATGGAGGTGTTTATGTGTCTAGGTGTTCACTGCAGAGGCATCTCCCAGAGAGTGGGTCATCGGGTAGGAGGAAGGGAGAAATCAGAGCAAAAGCTTAAGATGTGAGTCATCTCTCATGCAGAAAACATCACCCTCCCAAGCCAGGCACCCTGCATGTTTGCTGATCCTTCCCAGGATCTTTATTCCAACAAGATATTAAAGTCACCAATGATCTCTGAGTTCTTCTTTCTACTGCTGTAACAATGAACCTGCATTGTGTTGCTGCACTTTACTCTTGGTGAGAACCACTCCATCCATGCATCTGGTTTAGGTGATTTTTTCAACAGAACCCTGGAGTGGAGGCTGAAAGTTTGGTTCCTGTGTCAGACCATCCTAGTTGGAGGGCTCCTCCTTGCCAATTCTCCCTCCTGGCTGGGCACTTTGCACTTGGACTCAGTCTCCAAGCTTCAAGATCAATGTGCAAATAGTGTAAGTTCTCTGGGTTGGGGAAGAACCAAGTGAGATAATAGAGAATAAGCTTTTGCCACAGCAAATCTTCAGTGAATAAATATAACTCCCTAAACTAGGCACTTTGTAAAAGAGATCACAGAGGAGATCTTCTTAGTTTTAAGACACTTTCAAGCTTAAGAAGAATTAGGCCATTTAAAAACAAAGCACCTAAATTGCAGAGACCGTGGGTGCAATTCAATGGTAGAGCACTTGCCCTGCATGCACAAGGCCCTAGGGGCCATCCAGCATCCTGCACAGACTAGGGGTACAACTCAGTGATAGGACACTTGCTTATCATGGGCAAGGCTCTGGGTTCCATTTAACACCCCAAAACAAGTGGGATGTGGATAATATTTATTACACCAACAGAAATTTCAATTTTTTTTTTAGATAAGGTCTTACTCTGAGAGGTTTCAATTTAACAAATTCCTCACAGCTGTTTTTCTGGGAGTACTTCTGTATGCGCATCCTGTCAGATAATTTAATGTACACTATTAGATTCAGAGGAAATTTATGAAAGAAATCACTAACTTTTATAGTTCTGAAGAATTGTTCAGTGATATCATGTGATTGGTTTACATTTTCAGAGGTAGGAAGGTCTGGGCCTGCACTGGAATTCAGGCTTTCTTATTCTGTGGTGGTTAAGTGATTGTCACCTTCAGTGGGAACACCCAGCTGAATACAGTCAGCATGGCTCTGGGCATAGAAGACCCACTTTAAGGAGAAATGTTGTCACAGTGGTGTGAAAGGTGAACAGGAGGGAAGGATTTCAGCTGATTTCTCTCAGAGGAGCTCCAGCCTTCGCCTTCGGCCTTATCTCTTGGCTTTCAGCACAAATCCCTCGCTTCCAGCACCAGCCTTTCAGCCTGCTAGTGCAGTTTCTGTACCTTCTGGTGTTGACTCTTCAACCTCATGGTGCAGACCTATCAGTCTTCAGTCATGGATCCTTTGGCCTCTGACACAGACTCATATAGGGACATTGCTGTGGCTCTAGACCTTGAGATGGATCCTTCTGGTCTCCAGCACATGGACAGATCTTTTGCACTCTTCTACATTCCACTCTGTAGGCAGCCATCATAGGCCAATCTTGTAAACGTCCATCTCTGCACTGAATCTGATTCAGAGCACATGCTACCTTTTGAGAAGCCTTGGCCCAGCCCTGCAAGTTTTTGTAAGCCCTGAGCAATACATATTCCAAGTCCACTATGCCTATTTCTTCACTACTTGCTTCCCATGGATTATACACAAATTTCGAACTCCAGGATTCTTAGCCTTAATCAGTACCAACTATCTACTGACCTCTTCTTTAACAAATGTTTGCTGCATTCTTTCCCATTCCATGGCAAATAAACCAGCCTCTTTCCTGGAGAACTTAGGATTCCTGAAGGAGACTCAGTAATGGACAATGGCTAGACTGGTGAAGCAGTGGTATCAGAGGGAGGGCCCAGAGAGGACCATATCAGAGAAGATATGAGAACCACATTGTAAATGAGTGCACAGCATTATCTCTGAGTGGGACACTGGCCTGTCCCTGAGGACCACAACACAACAGCGTGGTGTCATTATCCTAGTTGCCGAGGCCCATCCTGCTCTCCTTCCTTGTTGTGCAAGGGATTATTAGATGCTCACAAGTTGGGCATCTCAAGTGCCAGGTCACAAGGTTACTACTCACAGGAGTCTGCCTCAGGTGATAATTTGCAGGGAGATCCCAGCTGCCTTTCCAGGATGCTCTGGGAATGTTAACGGGCCTGATGCTGCTGGGTTGGTCCTCAACTCACTCTCTGTGCTAGGTGCCAACCTTTCCGGGAAAACTTTCAGAGCAAGCTCTCACTGTTAAGGGTTGAATTATGTCTCTCCAAAGTCCTTACAAGAGGGAACTCTTTAAGTTTGGAGACAGATTACTGCAGATGTCACTAGATGATTACTAAGCTGTGGGGTGGGCCGCTAATCCAATGGGACTGCAGTCATCACCGAAGGGGAAATTTGGACCCAGAGGTTCACAGTGAGCAGTGGTGTGATCAGATAGAGACCAGGAGGCCACTGACAGGTTGGAGAGAGCCCAGGGCCACGTGATTCCCTCAGCTCCCAGAAAGAAACAGTCTGTGACACCCAAGTTCCAAACTCCCAGCCTCCAGTTCTGTGAGAGAGCACATGGAATTTCTGAGGTCCCTGATGTGTGGCAGTCTGTGGCCTCTACAGATCCTAGCAATGGAACAGATCCTACAAATTCCAGCCTCAGGGCTTCAAAGGGTGGGGAGAAATGTTGCTTCATTCTGTCACTTCCTGCCCCTTCTGTACTACCATGAGGGGAACACAACTGTATCCTCACCTTCAGGGCCACCTAACAAGATGGAACCTTTGACAGTCCAGCAGATGATGCCCCTCAGCCTGTAGAACTCCCTGGGGTGGGGAAACTCCTGCCAGTGCTGCTGGCATATGTATCTCCCCCTGCAGACCCTCTTGAGAAGCTACAGCTTTCTCCAACCCCAGGCAGTGGTCCCATCTCAGCATCCACATGAGCCACTCAATGAGTGTAGCTCACCTTCCACCACAAGAGGACAGCTCCACCTTCAGGATCAAGCTGTGCCACCACCATTGCCAGCATCACATTTCACCTTTAGGACCTTGAAGTTGCCTTCAGTACCGAACCCCAGGCAGGGTGAACTAGCTACAGCTCTGCAGAAGCCAACATCTCCTCAGCACCCTGAAGTGATGCTTCCATATCCAAACCAGATGCAGAGCATGTTTGGAGCTTTAGAACCAAAGCTTACCACAACTACATCAACTACAGAAGAAAGAGCTTCTCAACTGTGCAGGAGGCCTCATCTCAGCCTCCAGACCCAGCTAAGAAGGCTGTCACTCAAACTTCAGTGGCTCATGAGTTGAGTTCAAATACCAGAGCAAGAACCTATTCAGTGCCCACAATCAGATAGGATCACAGACCAACATTTGGACCATAGCTACAGTGCTTACCACAAAGGTCACACACTCTGCAGCCCTGCAGAAGTCTACAGCTCATCCTTCAATGTGCCCTGCAATGACACTTCCACACCCAGACCAGGTTTCAGCTCAGCATCCACACTTGCCTGGAGTTACCACTCAGTCTTCAGAAGTGGAGACTGTAACTGTGGAAAAGGAACAGTACCATGACATAAACCAACGTATGGAGCTCTGTTCCTGCCAAGAGGAGACCCTGTCATGCGCTGGCTTCAGCACAACTCAGAAGGTGCACCTAGCTCTGCCCTAAAGCTAGTGCCTACAGCACCACCTTCAGCATTTTGTAAGACTTACCTTCCTCCTCTACATACCTGAGTCTGCCTGACATGACAGCCTTTCCTCTGTCTTCCTGGCTGGTCCTGGCCTTCCAGCCCACATGGACAGACTGTCTGCTCTTACCTTTTCCTTATCCCAGTCTCCTTTCTATTCTGCTCCTTTTCCAGTCTTTTTTCATTTTTTAGTAAGTTCTTTACAAAATAATAAATTAATTTCTTTACAAAATAGTAAAGAAAAAGCATTAGAAACAATACAGAATTTTGCTAAACAAAATAATAAGAATTCAACCATTGTTATGTTGCTTAATGTTGTCTTCAAATTATTTGTTTAGATTACTAGATATAAGCATGAATAATTGGATTCATAAAGTTATTAAAAAGAAATTGAAAAGGATAAGAAAAATTTATTTATTTATATTTATTTATTTATTTATTTATTTATTTTGGCAGAACCAGGGATTGAACTCAGGCCCTTGTGCTTGCCAGGTAAGTGCTTATTCCACTGAGCCATCTCCCCAGCCCCTGAAAAATTTAAACAGTAACTGTTATTTTCAATAGATCAACAGAAATAGACAGTACAATTATGTATAAATATATCTTTTTTCCTTTCTTCTTTCTTTTGTCCTTTTCATCATCCCAGTTTTTCCTTTCCTTAAAACACTCTTTCCCTTTCACAGTATCTATTGTACTTAACATTTTATTTATTTTTCAGGTTCTTACACTAGTGAGACAATATGTTTACACATGTGGATCTGATTTATTTCACTTATGAGTATAGTCTCTAGTTGCATCCATTTACCTACAAAAGCCTCAAGTTTATCTTTTTAAAGCTGAGTGATACATTTGTATAAAAATACCACATCCTTTTTTATACATTCCTCACTTGATGGGCATTTGGGCTGTTTTCAAGATTTAGCAATAACAAATGCATGGGTGCATATATATCACTATGATAAGATGTTTTCAGTTCATTTAGAAAAATGTCCAAAGTGGGAATAACTGGGTTCAATGGGATTTACAATCCTAACTTCTTGAGGAAATTCCACACTGATTTCCATAGTGGTTGTACCACTCTAGCTCCCACCAACCATGAAGAAACATTCTTTTTTCCCCCACAACCTCTCCAGCATTTGTTATTGGCTGACTTCTTGATGATAGCCATTCTTTCTTGAGTGAGGTAGAATCTATGTTGTTCTAATTTGCATTTTGTCAATGACCAATGACATTTAACTTTTTTTTCATTTATTTATTTGTCATTTGAATTTCTTCACCTTAGAAGTGTATACTCACCTCAAATACCCATGTTAGGAGTGGGTCTTTGAATTTTGGAGGCCTGAGTTTTTAAAATTCTTTATGTGTTCTACATAGAAGTCCTTTGTCTGAGAGACAGTCAGCTATAAATTTTTCCCAATTCAGGAGTTTTCTTTTACTCTGTCAATGATTCCTTTTGATGTACAGAAGGATTTCCCATGCTGTTTGCCACCAGGTGGGCCATCTGCTGTACTCTATGATCTGCACTGGGAGCCTAATAGCAGATAATTATACTACTAACTTCTATTAGGTCCTTGAAAAGAATGGTTGTGCTTACATTGTTTAATCAATTTGGCATACCTCTATCTTATAACCTGAACAACTACTTTGAAGATAGCAATATACAATATATTAACCATTGTTAATTTCCTACTATCTTGTCTTGAGATTCTATATCATTGTTTTATATCCTATTCCTCTCCTTAAAATTAAAAAAAAAAATAATGAAAGCAACAGTTCAGCCAAATCTGTACTCAGAACCCTAAAACTGTGAGCCAAACCAATCTTTTTTCTTTATAAATTAATTATCCTGAGTATTTGTGATAGTGACATGAAGCTGACACATACCATGATATATGTGAAATAGAACAACAGAGAAGAATATAATTCTTACACAAGGCACACATGGTGATCACATGAAAACCTTTAATTATAACAATTATGAATATTTGTAGAATGTTTTCATTTTCTTTGTTTTCTGTACTTTTGAAGTATTCTTTCTTATACAGGAATTGCTTTTATCATGAGATCAGGAACATGATAAATGAGCTCCAATGAGCTAGAGCTCCAATGAGTTCAGACTTAGTGAAGACTACACATCTGAGGAAATAGCTGTGGAAGGAAATATCTGCCCAGCCAGGGAGCCAGTACCCTGCTCCAGAAGCAGAGAACAGGGGGAAGCATTTTAAGGTTGGAACAGGCAGAGGGGAAAACTGAGGACCAGCTGTTGGTTTCTCTGCTTACCAGCAGAAGGCAAATCTCACAGCTTACTGCAAAGTGGGCTTCCCACCTCTTCTGCAAATTCATGGACCACCCCTGGGGGACACAGAAAGGAACAGAGCCAGAAATGCTGGTTATGTGTGACAAGAACAAGCCCAAGGCTCTTGGCACTTTAATATGTGGGTGGCAGTGGAGAAACAAGGCTTAAAATGCATGGATCCAGTAACAACTCAGCAGGAAGCTCCTCTGGTCAGAGGTCTGCAAAGGGACTCCATTCCCTGGTGTCACTGGTCACAGGGAAAGCTCAAATGTGCAGCATGCAAAGCAGAAGCGTGCCCAAGAACACCTCGCCGGGTGCTACATGGAGCCAGTGAGAGCTATTCCAATAAACGGATGAAATTGTAACCAAAACATTTTCAAACCACAGAAAAGCCAGGAATTCTTTAAGAAAGAGACAGCCATCGCCGCCCCACCCCGAGACCCCACGAAACCGCCGCCCCAACCCAAGACCCCACGAAACTTCCCGGTCCGCCATCCGCCGCGACAAGCAGGCCGTAAAATAGCGCGTAGGGTTTTGCTTATGTGTGTTTTTAACAGATGCCTGTAGCTTCTACCAGGCTTCCTGGTAAAATGAGTCAATGGAG